>ML820716.1:32011-55618 GCA_009831015.1 Picea engelmannii
CTTACCTCATTCAAGTAAATAGTTGTTATTATCACTTAAAATAGACTTTATAAGGATTTTTTTAAGTTATTGTCACACCTACTTATATTAGATGAAATTCTTCAGTATTTTATCAAAGACACATCAGAGCACTTAATTTGATTATGCACCAACTCAAAACCTCTGCTAAAACCTTTGGAAGATATGATTTATGGAAGGTTTACTCTTGGATTTTGATTGAAATATATTATTATGGTCCATATATAGTCTCATGGAGAACCAGTGAACTTAATAGTGAAGGATGCACCACATCTCGAAAAATATTAAAAAAAGGATAGCATGTTTTTCATCCATGTGATGGAAAAGGAAACCAAAAAAGAGTAAGATTCTAAAGTGATCTAAAAATAAATAAATAAATAAAAAGAAAAAAAAAAATCCATTGTTGTTCCAAAAGTTAGAGGCGAGACTTGTGTAAGATATATATACCAAGTAAAGGATCAAAGTGGATAATGTTTTTGAAGAGAAGGATTTATAATGGGTCATTGTAGGATGCATACAAATTTGTAAAGAAATTTCATGGATCTAAGTTCATTCTCTCCTCTTAACAAATTTTAACTCATTTGATTAATGAATTCCTTATAATTTTGATTTACTCCTATGCATATTTATGGTTCATTTCAACAAAATGGAAGTGTTTAAGACTCACCTTCTATTCTAAAAACCCTAGCTTTATTTTTTCTTATCTCTAGTTCTTTTGTTGTTGTTGTTATCACATGCTAATTTGTATTAATTTACCCAAAGCGGTCCATTTCGGGTTTGAAATACAAGCAAAAAGACAAGTTCAATTTTCAAAGGTGGATATCCCATGTACAGTTCAGATTAACGACTCTCGTGCATTCAGAGTTTCAAATTCGTGCAAGGCTTAATGAACAAATGGAAGTGCCAAAGTGTCGAAATAATGCCACATCACTCTGGGCCAGTACCACTTCAGGATTTTTCTATTCAGAGAAAACATGAACTCCCGAATGTCAAAGTCTCGAAGTGACGAGAGATTGCCACGTCAACTGGGAGAAAGTTACTTTGGGATATTTCCATGCTTCACATCCCGAAACTCCCAAAGTCCTGAAGCCCGAAGTGTTGAATTGACGTCAGGACGCCACGTCACTTCAGGCCTGTACCACTTCGCAAGTTTTCATGCTTCACAATCCATCAGCCATGGGGCACACTCATCGTCCATGACACGTGGCACTCATTTATGGTCATTTGGTTGTGTCACTCACCCATTTACACGTGACATGTGTCACCCTTCTTTCCATGACATGTCAGCACCATGATGTCATGTCACCATGCCAGATTCGGGAGATCGTTCTCTGGAAGGTATTCCTGCTCATCATTCAAAGCTCCCAAATGAAAAATTGTCGCTATCTCCAAACATGGTTAAAAGGATTCTAGAGTTGGCAGACATATAAACTTTAGCGTGGCGCTAAAATAGCAGGGTTACCCAGATCATAGATTTTAACAAGATCAACGGTCCACTACTTCTTGACAACCGACGACTCAGATTTATTACGGAACTTTGGGCTTCGAAAGTTCTGGGTTGTCCATACTCTCCAACCTTCTAGAGTGCCCAGTCTCTAGAATGTGGAATCTATTGCCACGTACCTTCTCTCGAGATCAATGACCGAGAGCGTTTATGGGGGGCGAAGTTGTGTGAGGTTTAATTTTGAAGAGCGGTCCCACAATTTAAACTGCATTTTTCTCTCTAGAGTATGTGGTGTCACGAGGTGCATTGTGGAATGGAAAGCGGGTTGCCTAAAACTACTTTCTCGTGCCCCCGCAAAATAGAAAACTAGTCGATCAGGTCCAAAGTATCATGGATCATGAGTTCTTGAGATCAATGGCCGAGAGTGATTTCGGGGGGTGAAGTTTCACGGGTTTTAATTTCGAAGGGCGGTCCTGCAATGAAAACCATGGTTTTTGTTTGGGGCTACGTGGCGCCACAAGGTTTATTTCGGGGGAAAATTTGGTTGCCTTAAACCACTTCCTCGCACCCCCTAAAATTGATCGTTATTCATTTAAATATATTTGATTATTATTTTTCAAACATTAGAACGTTAGAGCCTTGGAGAGAATATCACCTGCAACTCAATAGTATGTCGTTGCTCACCAGTTCCACTCGTTTCTAGGAAAATAAATGTATCTGAGACAGAGCAGTCCCTGATATGAAAATCAAAGGTGATAGTCTGGTTGGGTAAGGCCATAACAATTTTCCAAGGCCTGGCAAATGATGTCCAATGTCAATAAAAGACAATGAAGGGTCGAGATAGAGTCAGATGGAAAGAAGGACTAAAATGCCAAAAGAGCCAAAGTCTGGATAAAAAAAGCTTCATTATAATCATCGATCGATTCAAAACCAAAACATTTCAACTTAATCATTGTGATCAGTTTTAGAAGTCGAAGTGTTTCTTGGTAATCATTGTAATTAGTTTCAAACCAAAGGAACTCAACAGGTATATATATTAGGAGTTCCAAATGTATTTGAAGTTGGCGGAAGTGTAGGCGCAAAATTTTGGTTGTTCTGAACTCTATTGTAATTTTCTGAAGCTGAATTGAATACATATGCATAAGTAATTGAAGTCTCTATGAAAATATTCTAATGGTGGTGATATGAGCATTGTCTTCTCTCTTTATATGTATTTCTTGTGTTTCTAATTCCATTTACATTGTCTATTGTTTAAATTGGATAGTTTAAAGGCTCAAAATTCATCTTGTCATGCTCCTGGATTAAGCAATTTAAACCGTGTTAAGTTCTTCCTAACTAATTCAGAATTCATTTTATTAATTCTCTGATGTAGTTACTTGTTTTCTCTTTTATTCTTACACTCTCAAATTATAACTTAGATTCATCGCCTCATTTAGCCTTTATCCTCTGGAGAATTCTACTGACTAGTTAGTGTTCTTATTACATTTTCATAAATTTGACTCTATATCCCTGAGTGTCATCCCCCTTCCTTTGCAGAAAATTTATAAACCCCCCCCAAAAAAAAAATTAAAAAAAATGTAAACCTAGCTATTGATTGCCAAATAAACACCAAGTGACGCAAGAGAGCCCTCTCTGAGCTGAGTAGGCTAGTACCCAACTCTAAATTTGGTTTGTAGATTACATCTATCATTTGTTTATTAGCCGAACAAATTTATAGAGTGCTAACATTCTAGCACTGTTGTCGGGGAACGAAGGTGAAATCTTCCCTGGGAGAAATGACAAAGTTCATATATGAGTATTGATGGTGAAAAGTATTCAGACACAGAAAGGATGTACATCATTCACCTTGGCGACTCCATTTTCAAAAATCTAGAATTCAAAATTTTCATGGCAACTCCATTGTCCAAAGACTCAGTAGCCTGAAGATTTTATTGGCAACTCCACACATCGGAAAATCAGTTCGAAGGCCATTCCACTATCAGAAAGATTCATTTCTCGAAGTATTCACTGATGTCTCTTTTGGGATAATGAAGAACTCATATGTTGATACTATCATTTCGAGGTATTCATGCTTCGATTTTTCATAGATCTATGGTTTTCCTAATCCTTTACCCAAGAATACACATTATTTAAGCAATGGTCCTAAATTTAATGGAGAGGATTTAGGTTTCACTTTAGAGCATATATCAAATTTTTGGGATTTTACTGAACTCCTTAGAGTCAAGCATGAATATGTATTCATCAAATTGTTTTATGATTCACTACAAGGGAAGTGTAGAAGTTGGGTTGATAGTCTACCCCCTAAATCCATAAGGTCTATATCAGGTTTTTGGGTTGTCTTCTTGGAAACATGGATGGAAAAACTAGAGTTAGTAGCAAATATTGTTTCTGTTGAAGATTTTAAAGAGTACTTTTACATGTTTGATGATGATCAAATCTAAGAGGCTTTATCAATTTTTTTACCCATGTATTTGAAGTCATGCAAATGTTCTTCTAAAGATAACGTCGGTTTATTAGAAGAGTTTGTTAAAAACTTTAGAATGATCTTGAGACCTTAAAGGGTCAAATTCAGTCCCAAGAATTTCATTATCAAAGCTTGTTCTTTGAAGATCCTTTTCAACTATCTTTTGATGTCAAGATTGAGGAAACTATTGAGAAAATGGTTGATTTTTCATTTGAGAAAATTCTACTTAAAGACATAGAGCGAGCAACAACCATAGATGAAGAAAAACTTTGTGTTGATAAACAAACTGTGTTTTTTCATATCGTTGAAGATCCTTTTGCAATCATGTTAGAATCTACGATGAAGATGTTTTTTGAAATATTCATAAACCATGGAGATAGTTTCAGATGGTGATATAAATTTCCATATTTTAAGTTTTTCTTTTTACTCAGAGGAGTTGAAAGCGAGCAACAATTAAGAAACCATTTTCTTGATTGGATTTACTGGAAGTCTGAGATCACTTGATTAAACGTTAGTTTTGGTTAGGATCATTTGTATATAAATAATCTTGAGGATCAAGCATTTTTGTCAGTTTCAGTTTTAGACTTCAACTTGTGTGCTTTCAGTTTTCAGCAGCTATTGGTTTTCAATTTCAACCTTCAGTTTGCATTTGGTTTCGGATGAAGGATTGGTATAGGTTGAATTTTTCAAGCTGGGATCATCCCAATGGAGATCAGGAACCGACTCTACGAGTTATTTTCTACCGCACTGGGAGGATAGCATCCCTATTGGATCTAATGTTATCACATGCTAATTTGTATTAATTTTTCCAAATTAGTCCATTTCGGGCTTGAAATACAAGAAAAACGACAGGGTCAATTTTCAAAGGTGGAGATCCCATGTATAGTTTAGATTAATGGCTCTCACGCTTTCGGAGTTTCAAAGTCGTGAAAGGCTTAATGAACAAACATAACGTCGAAGTGTCGAAATGATGTCACATCACTCCGGGCCTGTACCACTTCAACAATTTTCAATTTAGAGAAAACATGAACTCTTGAATGTCGAAGTATCGAAGTGACGAGAAACTACCATGTCAACCAGGAGAAAGTTACTTCGGGAGATTTCCATGTTACACATCTCAAAAATCCTGAAGTCCCAAAGCCCGAAGTGTCGAAGTGACGTCAGGACACCACGTCATTGTGGGCTCGTACCACTTAGGGAGTTTTCATGCTTCACAATCCAAAACTCTCTAAGCATAAAGTGTCGAAGCACGTGGCAACCATTAGTTGAGACACGAGGCACACTCATCATCCATGACACGTGGCACTCATTTTTGGTCTTTTGGTTGTGTCATTCACCCATTTACATGTGAAACATATCACCATTCTTTCCATGACACGTCAGCACAATGATGTCAGGTCACCATGCCAGATTCGGGAGATCGTTCTACAGAAGGTATTCCTACTCAACATTCAAAGATCTCGAATGAAAAATTGTCTCCATATATAAACATGGTTAAAAGTATTCTCGAGTTGGAAGATAGATAAACTTTAGTGTGGCGCTAAAATAGAAGGGTTACCCAGATCACATATTACATTAAGATCAACGTTCCATGACTTCTCAAGAACTGATGGCTGGGATTTATTACGGAACTCCGGACTTCAGAAGTTTTGGGTTGTCCATACTCGCCAACCTTCTGGATTGCCCAGTCTCCGAACTGTGGTATCTGTTGCCACATACCTTCTCTCGAGATCAATGTTCGAGAGCATTTTTGGTAGGTGAAGTTGTGCAGGGTTTAATTTTAAAGAGCGGTCCCGCAATTTAAACCGTGGTTTTATCTCTAGAGTACATGGCGTCACCAGGTGCATTGCGGAACGAAAAGCAGGTTTCCTCAAACCACTTTTTTATGCCCCCACAAAATAGAAAAGTAGTCGATCGGGTCCGAAGTATCATGGATCGTGAGTTATCGAGATCAACGGTCGAGAGAGATTGTGGGGGGTGAAGTTTCACATGTTTTATTTTTGAAGGGTTGTCCCACAATGAAAACCATAGTTTTCGTTCAGGGATACATGGCGCCACCAAGTTTATTTGGGGTGAAAATTCGATTGCCCCAAACCACTTCCTTGCACCCCCAAAAATTGACCGTTAGTCATTTAAATTTATTTGATTATTATTTTTCAAACATTAGAACATTAGAGCCTTGGCGCAAATATCACTTGTAGCTCAAAAGTATGTCGTTGCTCACCAATTCCACTCGTTTCCAAGAAAATAAATGTATATGAGATAGAGAAGTCCCCGACTTGCAAATCAAAGGTGACAGTCTGGCTAGGTAAGGCCATAACAGTTTTCCAAGGCCTGGAAAATGATGTCTGGGGTTAATAAAACACAACAAAGGGTTGAGACAGATTCAGAGGGAAAGGAGAAGGACTGAAATGCCAAAAGAACCAAAGTCTTTTATAAAAAACGCTTCATTATAATCATTGATCGATTCAAAACGGAAACGTTTTAATTTAATCATTGTGATCGATTTCAGAAGTTGAAGCATTTCTTGGTAATCATTGTAATCCATTTCAAACCAAAGGTACTCAGCTGGTATAAATATTAGGAGTTCCAAACGTATTAGAAGTTGGTATAAGTGCAAGGGCACAATTCTTGTTGTTTTGAACTCTATTGTAATTTTCTGAAGTTGAATTGAATACATATGCATAGGTCTTTAAAGTCTCTATGAAAAGATTCTAATGGTGGTGATATGAGCGTTGTCTTCTATCTTTGTATGCACTTCCCGTGTTTCTGATTCCATTTACATTGTCTTCTGTTTAAATTGGATAGTTTAAAGGCCCATAATTCATCTTATGATGCTCTTGTCTTAATCACTTTAAACTGTGTTAAGTTCTTCCTAACTAATTCAAAATTCATTTTATTAATGCTCTGATGCATTTACTTGTTTTCTCTTTTCTTCTTACACTCTGCAAATTACAAATTATAACTGAGATTCACTGCCTCATTTAGCCTTTATCCTATGGAGAATTATATCGACCAATTAGTGTTTCTATTCTATTTTCAGAAATTCGACTCCATAGTGCTGAGTGTCCTCCCCCTTCCTTACCAGAAAATTTATAAAAGCCCCCCCAAAACAAACTAAACCTAGTCATTGATTGCCAAAGAAACACCAAGTGACATGAGAGAGCCCTCTTTGAGCTGAGCAGGTTAGTGCCGAGCTCTAAAGTTGGTTTGTAGGTTACCTCTGTCATTTGTTTATCCGCCGAACAAATTTACGGAGTGCTAAAAGTTGCAAACACTAACTTTGGTTTTACTTCCTTTGTTTTTTTTGTTATTGAAAACCTAGTCATAGTTATTTATTTTCTTTATACTTTCGCAATTATATTTGTCTTTTAAGGCTTAGGGTATTTGTTGATTAGGATGTTTGTTGGCCTTAATGTTTTTATATTTTATATTTTTTAATATAAGTAATGTCTCAATATATAAGGGTCCACTCATTATCTTATATTTTAAACCGTGTCCTATCATTATAATTTTTTAAATTCAAGTTTCATGATGTGCATGATGCAATATCAACACATGGTTCATTTAATATNTATTTTTTAATATAAGTAATGTCTCAATATATAAGGGTCCACTCATTATCTTATATTTTAAACCGTGTCCTATCATTATAATTTTTTAAATTCAAGTTTCATGATGTGCATGATGCAATATCAACACATGGTTCATTTAATATTGTAAATAACATGACTTAGCACAAAAACCTACATGTTTCTTCATGTCAGGGTTTTGTATAGTTGTTCATTCAATTACCTAGTTATCACTCATATGTAAATGCACCAATGTGTATTAATGTATCATGCACAGTATAATGTATTACTATAGAAATCCCACCGCTTAACCCAAATCTATTTTAGGAGCTTCTTATAGTTTTAGGCTAGAATTGTTTACTTAATTTGTAAAATATATTTCATAATCCAATTATTTTGTTGATATAAAATGGATGATAGAATATCATGAAGAAAATATTACTCCAATGAGAATGAGGGGAGAATGTTTCAAAAAGAGAACAAGGAAACATTCTTGAAGTTTTAATATATAAGTAATATGTTTGAATTATATATTTGTTTGAAGGATGTGCATTGGTTAATGTGTGTTAAGTAGATAAAATACTTTAGTAAATTCAATAAGATTGTTCACAATCTATGGAAAAGAGAGTAAAAATTTTATAAAAATGCTGTAAATAAGGGAAGATGGATTAAAAGGTGATCAACATGAAGTTTTTCTTTATTTTACTAATAATGCATTTCTTAACAATAATAGACAACTATTTTTAAACATTTGATTTGACATATGTTGAATGTTGTGTAGTGGACACTAGTGAGGGAACAAAATGTCATCTTAAGAAGAAGAAGAAAAACTGTAATTGATGACGAATTTGTCCTTAATTCGTCTAGAGTGGTGTTAGATTTTTATGATAGTGGTAAATTATTTTATAATACTATGAGGGATATAGTGGAAATAATGTATAGACATTCCTTTTACTTATACTATAAAAATTAACCTAATGAATTTAAGCACCAAGTTATCTTTAAACTACAATAAGTATTTCCAATGGAATGGGAAATGGGAACTATGAGACTTGTAATAGAAAAAAAATACAACAAAAAAAAGAGTCATTTATAAGGAATTATTTCTAATCATGTTTTTCTATAATATGTATATATTGGTCCACAAAATTACCAAATTAATATTCATAATATATTTACCTCATAGAAATATTAATAGTTTATTATTATTCTTTAATTTTTCAGAAAGATTAAGAAAATGAAAGATGGTACATGCAATGATATATAAAACATGTTGGTAGGGATGTCTAAAATAGTATACAAGGAAATGGTAAAATAAAAAAGAATAATTGGATTACATGAAGAGTTATGTCAAAAACAATATACATCAAACACATGTAATACTTGATTTGTTTTTGTGTAATCCATGATCTTTATCGCATGAAATACTAATTTTCAATTGTTTTTATTAATTGTAGGAAAGAAATGAAATGGACTCAATCATCACTTAGGATGGGACAACAATACATAAAAGGATTGGTCACAAAATTTGTGAGGATTATTTTCATTTTGCTTAGTTAACATTTGGCATTTGGTTTGATTTGTATATTTCAATTAATTTACAATCATATACAATCTGAGTGGGCCAAATGGTTAAGAATACATGTGTTTACTCCTTCACGGTCACGGGTTCAAATCCATAGGGGGTAGGGTGTGTATACCTCTATAGACTTTAGTAGTCAAATTGTTGCGCAGAGGGGGTCCCTTAAAAATAGATTATTCAATATATATATCACAAATTGGAGAACATGTAGGGGATATTTGGTTGTCACTAAAAATGGAGTAATATAATATTCTCATCTAACGGATGATGTTTTAAGGATGTAGTCAATAGATTTAAGGATGTAGTCAATAGAAATGTGTCAATTCATCCACCCAATGTGTATATCGTGTACCAGTGGCTATGTTTTAAGGATGTAGTCAATAGAAATGTGTCAATTCATCCACCCAATGTGTATATCGTGTACTAGTGGCTCTATTTGAACCAGGGAAACAATTGTGAAGTATATTTTTTTTACAAAGGTTTTTTTATTGTTCGATTTCAAACTCTTGTTGAATATTATAAAGTTTTTTAGGAAGGTCCCTAGTTCTTGGGAAGGGTAGGTATTTTTCTTATCCCATGGTTCCCAGGATTTAACCCATATAATGTGTATTTAATCAAAATGATCATATGAATATGTCTCCCTAATCTTCCAATCTAATTGAGAGTTATTATAAGTTTTTGAAAGCAAAGGGAATACATTGAGATGATATTTGAATACAAATATATATCAAACTAATCTTAGTATTTTTACATATGTCAATGTACCTATATGGAGATTGACCTTATTAAGGGATTACCAAATAAGCTTATTCTCCAATGGAAAGGATCTAGATGTAGGCATAACTCAGATTGTGAAAATACAACATTCTAGTGTCAGATATGTCAACAAGTCGGACATTTGCAAGATACATGTCCTCAAGCTTGAGCTTATCCTAAACAAAACAAAAAAATCATAAACCAAATCTTAAAGGATGGCAATCATTTGAGCATATGGACCGGATGATGAAGATAAACAAAGTGAAAAAATTCATCAAAATATAAGTTTAGAGAAAAATACTAATTATCATCTTGAAATGTCCTAAACAAAAAAAAAAAAAATCAGAAACCAAATCTTAAAGGATGACAATCATTTGAGCAATATGGACGGATGATGAAGAGAAACAAAATGAAAAAATTCATCAAAATATAAGTTTAGAAAAAAATACTAATTATCATCTTGAAATGTACATTGAGGAAACAATGCCCTTTAAGTTGTTAATGAAAATGATACAAATTCCATGAGGGTGATAGTTGCAATTGAATCCCCGTCTAGGAGAATAAATATAATACATGAATAATATCCCAGGCTATTTTTCACTCAATAGGAGATGGAATGGTTGTTTCATTTCACAATCACATAATTTTCCTACCCATACATGTTGGGAAAATAAAGGAATATCCACTAAAATGGATTATTAACATTTTCTTATTAGATGTACCGATCGTCTTCCCATATATTATAAAATTCTTTTAGTAGTATTCGTAGAATGTAACTGTTTTTTAATTAAACTAAAAATAAATTTATTGTTTTTAAATTATATAAGGGATTAAAAACAAATATTGATCTCATGGATTCATATTTGTTAGTTCATTCATGACTTTATGGCCAGTAAATTAATATGCATTATAATCTAATTAATTAAATGTGGTTAGTATTTGGATGAATTTTAATATTTATAATTTTATTTCACATTATATTCATGATGGTACATTTATTTTTTTATCATAGTCAAGTGGCGTAATTATGGTTATTAAAAAATAATAGAAAAAAAAAACTATATTTATATTATAAAAGAGTTTTTTTTAATGTAAATTAAATTTCTCTCTTTTTATGAGTTTAATTTATATTTTTATGATTAGAAAAAAAAATTAATTAAAAATTTAAAATAATATAATCAATATATATTATTAATTTAATTATATATGTTTTAAAATTATTTATTTATTATAATAATAATTTAAAATTATTTTTTTATATATTTAAAAATTTTAATATATAACACAATATTTATAAATTAGATTATATTTATTTTAACTCAAAATTTATCAAGTTTATATATATTATTAATTTAATTATATATGTTTTAAAATTATTTATTTATTATAATAATAATTTAAAATTATTTTTTTTATATATTTAAAAATTTTAATATATAATACAATATTTATAAATTAGATTATATTTATTTTAATTCAAAATTTATCAAGTTTAGGGAGATTGAATTTTTTGAGATGAAAATATATTTTAAAATACAAAATTTGAGGAAATGAGTGAAGAAAAATCTCCTAGATTTACATTTATCCCTTGGTAGCTTGATCAATCCAAGGTTAAAATGGATTTAAGCTAGTTCATAATAGATTCACTTTATCTATATTATAATCTAATAAATTCATAATAATTCATATAATAATTAATAAATTAATAAGTTCATATTAATTCATAATTTACAAAATAAGTAATAGATTACTTAATTACTCTAATTGATTAATTTATAATATATTCACTTTATCTATATTATAATATGTCTTCATAATAATTCTAAAGTTGATGGATTAATTAATTCATTCATGACTTTACAGTTTAGATTATAATGCGTATCATATTCTCATGTGTTCATTGTGTAGAGTGGATTAATGCTTTCAGCGTAATTAATATGTTGATAGGTTTAATGGATTAATATATTCATAATAACAATTTGATTATTTATAGATTCATAACAATTAATTCATTTGATATTATAATTAATACTTTACAAAATAAGCATCAATGAGCTGTATAGTTAATCTAATGGATTGGATTATAATGGATTCAGTTCCATATAAGGGACTCATAACAATCTGAAGGCTGCTGGATTTATATTAATTCATTCATTCATGACTTTACAGTTAATCGCTTAATACGTATTATAGTATAATGCACACTTGTTATTAATTAGTTGTAGTACTTCGAGAAAAATGCCATCCAGCTTTACTACATTTAGTCCTGTGAATTGTGACGTTGCAGCATTTGTTTTAGTAAAAATTGTACAAATTAGGTTTTCGTAGCAATGGAGTTGGTTAGCTTTGAAATCGATCAGAATGGACACATTAAGTGCAGACTTAATGATCAGAATGGACACATTTGTATGGTTGGTTACAGTACTTCCGGGTTATGCCATCCAGCTTTATTGATTTAGTCATTTGATGTTGTAGCTTTTGTTTTTTTCTGAATGTTGCGCATTAATTTCGGTAGAGACAGAATTGGTCGGTTTGAAAGCTTTTTTTTTTTCTCAGGTTAGACATTAACTTCGTAGGAACAGAGTTGGTAGCTTTGAAAGCGATTATATTGCTTTATTGTTAATGCCATCTCTTTCCTTGCAGCGTAAGGAAAAAGCTGGTGAATATTTATGTCTGTGTCAAGAGGCATGGACAGGTNAGGTTAGACATTAACTTCGTAGGAACAGAGTTGGTAGCTTTGAAAGCGATTATATTGCTTTATTGTTAATGCCATCTCTTTCCTTGCAGCGTAAGGAAAAAGCTGGTGAATATTTATGTCTGTGTCAAGAGGCATGGACAGGTAAGGAAAAAGCTGGTGAATATTTATGTCTGTGTCAAGAGGCATGGACAGGTTGATATTCTAGAAGTTGACATGTTGACATTGGATTTGGATATTGAAGGGAGTGGGTTAACTGGGGAGTAATTTTTTTTTTCAAGTTATTTTTCTAGTATGTTTTTCTGCAGTGTAGTTTTAAATTTCTGGTTAATTTAAAAGTTTGATTTATTTTTTGAGTATTTAGGTTGGTTTAAAAAAATAATGCAAAACCCCAGAAGTAAAGTTCTGAAATGCATGGAACGTTGATCCATACCAAATTCAGACTACTCCTAAAAATCTGGCCAGATTCAAGCCCATTTTTTTTTACCAGAAAAAAAAAAAGATTGCTCCCAAATTAACTTGAAGTGATTTGTATAACATATTGTATGACTAAAGGGCGAGATCATGTGAAGTAGGCTCTTAAAACATTCTTACTGTGGACTTTGTGTACAACCACGAGCGCTGAAATTATATGAAGGAAGTAGGCTTTGCTTAATACATTCTTATATTGGATTAAAGTACAATGGGCAGGCTAAAGTGGTTCAATCGGTTATAGTTTTGCGAGTGTGCTCCTTTAAGTGTGTCTTACTATGTTTTTTTTTTTTTAATTGTGCTATTTTTACTAAGATTAGATTGTGTAAGTTTATGTTTTTCTGATGTGCAGAACAAACTTTGGAAGAATTTGTGTGCTCTAGTTTCTGATGGCTTCTTTTTTTTTTGTGGTACAGTTGACTTGGTTATATATATTTTTTTTTTCTATATTTTTTTTCTCATTATTTTAATCTCAGGTTTGGAATATTGTTTTATGGCTTCATTGTTTACATGAAATTTTGTTTCTCCTTTTACTTTTTAGGAAAGTGTGAGAGAGGTGGTTAGGGATTTGTTAGGGTTATAATTTTTTAGTTATGAGTATATCATTGAATTGTAGTTGAGCAAATTCATTTGGAATTAAAGTAGAGAGTTAGGATTCTTATTTTCTTTGTTTGTTTCACTACTTACTATTTTTCATAAGCTTTGACCTTACAACATTTATTTTTCTTTTGTTTGTTTTGTAGTTGTTGCATGAGTTGTTATTGAGTTGTTAACTTCTGTAAGTTTAGTATATGCTTTGTAATGATTTAATAAGCTTGTGTTATTGTTAAGAGAAGCATTAGTTTTTTTAGCACACCATTTTGCAACAACACAAAAACTTATCAAATCAATACAAAGCACATACTAAATTTGCAAAATATGACAACTTCTTCACAACTCATGTGACCACCACACAACAAACAAGAGTTGTTTCTAACACTCTCCCATAGCGAGTATTTGTGAATCTGTCACCTCATACAGTTCAAGATGGGCTCTCGTGACATTTGTTTTCTCATATATGTCAAGGAATACTCCCACATAATCAAAATACATTGCAACGATCATGGTCATCCACCCAAATCATTTAGAGTTCATGAAGAATGAGATTATTCAAGGTTACATGTTCAATATATACACATTCTCACCAACACTCCTACTTCTTGTCTCCAACAAGGATATCATCATACCTCACTAAAATTCAAACACACCCTATAAGATGGTCAATAATTCAAGGGTTATGCATGCCATGCTAGATATTATATCCATATATCCTTTACATGATGCAACAACAACTAATAGTTACTCCAAACGTGAAGTTGCGTAGGTACAAGAAAAATATGTCATCTTGATATTTCATGCTTGTACTTTTTTCTCAATACAAGCTCCATGCAAATGATCTTCTGCAACACTAAGAATCTAATGAGTTTGTTATACGGATCCTTGCAAATCATTTCCTTTTCCATTACACAATTGCATTCTCATAAGCTTTCCTCAACAATATCTATTCTCATCTAGTCCATAAGGATTTCTACCTGACGGACTCAAACTTTGTCTTGTCGTTATGTATTCAGCCACACCGTTATCCCTCTCAAATATGATAATCATGCAACCAAATTATCACAATTTTTAGTGATCAAGATGTATTCAACAAATAAAATAACAACAATCACCATGGGAGTCACTTCCAATATGCTTCTCCACAAGTTGTCTTCCACTACTACAAGCACAATCTCCAATTTGTTCTCTCCTTGCAACTTGCAAACATGCACAATGAAAACAAGACCATGTGCCATGTACCATGCTATGGCCTTCTCTACAACAACTCGCAATTGGGCTCTCAATAACTACTCATGTGTATTCCATGAAACTTCAAAAGCATCATACAAGCATTTTTCTTACCACGAGAAAACAAAATTGAACACAATAGAAACAAGCAGAGCCCCCCAAAAAATAATTGTAACTGCATGTTACTCACCATGGCCAAGATCAAGCAACATTATGAGAACCAACTGATAGAAGCATGTGTTCTCCCTCTACTAGTGGTTTCTCTCATTCCTTCATAGATCTACAATGATCTCCCTCTTGATAGTTCTACCATGAGAAAAAAGCATAACCTCTAAGTACAATCCATGAACCTCCCTCATGAGAGAGATCGGGATCATGCTAGCTTTGATGCCGTGAAAAATTTAATTAATGGTTAATTTAAGGACATAAATGCAAAGAAAAATAAAGAAGGGTCTCAAGAAGACACACAAGAAGAGGATTTCCTAAAATAAATACTTGTCTCCTTTATTCATCCTTTTTTCCATTATAACGAATATAGAATATTGGCATGTTCTTTATGCTCCTAAAAGAAAGGAACAAAATTGGCATTTCCATGTGCATTCCATTTCTATAAATGGAACTTACAACTATTATTGTTCAACAAAACAAGGTATTCTAATAGAGGACAAACACCTTCAGTAACCACTCACATAACCATATCAAAGAACAACACACCGATTCTTTTACGTGGTTAAAACCCTCGACAAGGGAAATAGTCCACAACTCGAGCCAACGTGGCCACTTGAGGCAGTATATTAATTCAAAAGAAAAAGTATTTACAAGAGAGTTTCTCATAATTGATCATTAGCAAATGACCCTCCATGCTCTTTAAATGGAGATCATGGACCAATCAAGTGTTAAGCCACGAATCAATGTAGTCATTAAGATCGAGGAGAATGTGAGTCGTCATATCATTCTATGTCTATAACATATCATGACCATCAGATTACATAACTAAAACTGCATACTAATGCATACTAAAGAAAAACACTTTTACATAAATGCGCATTAGACCAAGTTTATCTTAACTAACTCCTAAGTGTCTAAACATCCTAACATCCCCCCATAAGAACAACTAGAATAGGATTGAAGGATTTACAAAGGTGACACAATAGGAGAAATAACATGTTGGTTCTTACAATCTCATGTGACAAGTCCAAAACAAAGGCTGAAAACATAACATGTAGTAGACTTTCAATCACCAAGATCACCAGTCCAATTTGAATCACCAAAACAACCAACAAAGGAGTCCCCTTGAACTATAATGTATCCCAAATTGAATTGTACCCTAGACATGTTGAAGTATCCTTTTAGATGCTTTCCAATGGCTTTGATGGGGTGTTTCCATATACCAGGAAACAAGACCAACAACAAAGGAAATATCAAGATGGGTATGAGTCAAATATAAGAGGCTATCAACTAACTAATGATACAAAGTGGCATCAACTTTGCAAGTAGTACAGGTGGTAGAATGTTTGACTCCAGACTGGAAGGGAGAAGGGGCTAGTTTAGAATCGTTCTTGTGAAAGTGGTGAATAAGGTCAAAAGCATACTTAGACTAGGAAAGAAAAATTCCTTTCTATGTTTTCAAAACTTAGAGGCCAAGGAAATAATGCAAATAGCCTAAGTTTGTATTTTCAAATTTATTCTTAAGGATAGATTTCACGTGGGTTAAAATTTTAGGGTCATTACTAGTGAGGATAATATCATCAACATAAAGAACAAGAATTATGAGATGGCTTCCTACTTTCTTGGTATGGACATTAGGGTAAGAATGGCATCTAGAGAATCCAGTGTCAAGAAGAAAGTTATCCATTTTGGCATACCAAGCTCAAGGAGCTTGCTTAATCCCATAAAGAGATTTATTAAGGCGACAAACAAGGCTAGAGTCATTATGGACATAGCTAGGAGGTTTTTCCATTTAGATTTATTCTTGCAAATCCCCATGCAATAAAGGAGATTTAACATCTATATGATGGTCCTCCCATTTATGTGAGGCCAAAAGGGCTAGAACAAGGTGGATGGAATTCATTTTGGCTACAGGGGAAAACATTTGATTATAGTCAATTCCTTCAACTTGAGAGAACCCTTTGGAAACTAACTTGGCCTTGTGTCTTTCAAAACTTCCATTTGATGCATACTTAGTTCTATACACCCATTTACATCTAACAATTTTTCTTCCTTTCAGAAGAGGTACAAGATCCCAAGTATTGTTCACCATTAAATATCAATACTCTTTATTCATTGTTGTGTCCCAATATAGATAGAATGAAGCTTGAAAATGTGTCTAAAACACGAATCTCTGAAACTTGATCCAAAATAGAAGAGGCTCGTCAAAACTGTGAACATGTCCAATGTTAATCTATAGGATCACTGACAAGATCACCAACTGCTTCTCGAGTTGAATGGACCCATCTGGGAAGAGATAGTACTGGTGTAGGTTCATGTTCAATGTGTTGGCAATATGGAAATACAGATTGGCATTCATGGAATTGGCATTAAAAATAGATCTATGATGATGATTATAGCATTGATGGCATTGGCATTGACAATATTGACTCTACTTCATAGTCATGAATGGAATATGGATACTAATGTTGCATACATTTCAGATGTGTTGATAGATAATGGGTTTGTATATTAGAAACAAAGGATTGATAACAAGGAACGCAGGAGAAGCTACAATAGGGGTTGCAGTAGGTGGAGGACAAGAAGCTTTACCAAGTAACACACTAAATATATTGAGGCATTTATGTTTGACTTTGAGACACAAAATATTTCCTTACAAAGTTCTTGATGAGCTAGAAAACATGCTTCATATCCACTACCTTTGCTTAGTTTCTCATCCTACATGGGCTCCCTATACATCTGCTTGGTTCCTTTATCCTGATATACCTAAAACAGTGGAAGAATGCAGGGAAATAGTTGGCAACATAAAGAGGTTCTTTGATTGATGAGATTCAAAGAATCAAAATTGTTTTTGAAGAAAAGGAAGAGAAATTTGTGTCAATGCAAGTGCTGATGCAGATGAATTTACAAGAAAGAAGAGACCTGGTTTCCAACATAGAAGAAGTTGCTATAAACTCAATGAGAGGACTTGAGGAGGAATCTGAGGCTATTAATATAGAAATCGATAGATTAAAGTTGGATCTTTCTCATGCCCTAAATGCACCAAATTCATGGCTTGAAGAGATTTTGTCTATTGTTGCTAAAAAAGATAGTGTGGTGTTTGTTTTGAATTCTTTCCAAGTAGAGGCAGTATTAGGAAAGATACATACACTGAACAAAAAGATTGATTCTCTTAATGTAAACTTACATCTTCAACTCAAGAAGTCTTGTGAGAAGATTGAGCAGATGCAGAGAGAAAGAGAAGAATTATGTTTTCAACTAGAGTAGTCTTGCAACAAAATCACACTTATGGAGGATCAACAAGAGTCAATATGTAAATAAATTGATTTTCTTCGTTTGCAACATCATGAATCTAACACAAGGGCTCGTGAGTTAGAGAAGTATAACATGGATTTAAAAAACGATATTAAAGAGTATAAAGTGGTTATAGCTGAGTTGCAATTGGATTTAAATGTTGGTGACTCAGAAAGATATTTTGAAGCACTCAAGGGAAGAGACAGCTTGGGTGGACAATGAGAAACATTGAAAATGCAACTGTCTTTGGAGCCACAAGATTCCTAGGTCGATATGTTGTGCAACAACTTGCTAAGATGGGTGACAACGTTTGCACTGAATATTGTAGAGATGAACAAGGCGATGGGACATGCAAGTGAGAGGAATCCATTATTATATTAGCTACACCACCACCGAGCTCTTTATCTCATGCTTGACTGCAAATAAAAGTTTGGAATCAACTACTAGCCTCTCGCCGTTATCCCCAGAGGTGATCTCGCCAAATTTTAGAGAGTCGTGTGCATGTTCTCCAATTCAACAAGAATTGCAGGCAAAGTCTTAGCAGTCGTCCGATCAAACGATCGATGGTGGCGATTAAATTGCCATTTGGGATTTATCCCACATTGGTAAAGGGGAAGCGTTTATGTGGGTTTATATTAACAACCCTCTCTATGCTTATTCGATGAGTAGTGAAAAGGTAAGGTGGGGCCTCTAGGTGCTTGGAACTCACTAGAATATCACGAGCCTGGAGACCGGGACGACCTGTCATCCCCCCTACATATTTGGAAGAATTGACTACAACTGTTGATTTAATATTTTTTTATATAACTGTTTGGCATGACGGTCATATGGGTGATCGTGGGCTTAGGTGCTTTCGGTATTTCGATTGGTGGTAAGATTGCCAATTTTGTCAGAGTCTGTGGCATAACGCCAAGTCTGGAGGGTCACCAAGTTCGCTATCTTGTGAATAAACTTTCGAATGTTGAGACCGCTATTCCTATAGGATTTTTTAGCATACTTCCAATTGTGGATGTTCGCTAAAAGTAGTAAAACCCTACAATAACACAAAGACAGTAACCTGCACGAAAAAAACCCAGCTAGATTGAATAATGGTTAGATCATTCATGCATTAAAAGATGGAATTAAATCAAAGACAAATGATAATTGTGTTAGTAATAATCAATGGTAA
Source organism: Picea engelmannii (assembly GCA_009831015.1). Classification (NCBI taxonomy): domain Eukaryota; kingdom Viridiplantae; phylum Streptophyta; class Pinopsida; order Pinales; family Pinaceae; genus Picea; species Picea engelmannii. The sequence goes on from ML820716.1 coordinate 51,468, forward strand.
TTAAATTTATAATCTATTAAATGAATAAGTATGATGTTTACGAAGAGTTGCATTGAAAAGATTAAAGACTTATAAGTATGTTGAAATGTAAAGAAGAAATGTGTGTCTGTCAAAGAATTATTGAAGATCAAGAACATAATGAGACAGAGCAGCAGATATGAAATCTAGTGTTTAATATAGAATACCTTTATTTGACTGCATATCCTATTTCTAGATTGATGAACAAAGGGTGGTTGGGAGATGCTAGGGCAGGTTGGAGCCTGCAGGGGAGTAGGTGCTTCCTTGTCAGTTGTAGCTGACTAAATAGGGGGTTGTAACCTCCTACCAGTTGGAACTGGTGAATATGGGGTGTGGGTGCATCCTGATCAGTGGGTGTTGATCTAAAGAGGAAGAATATCTTCCTTCTATTGTAACTTGTAAAACGGAATTTTGCAGTTAATAGAAAAGTGTTTGTGGTTTTCCCAATTGGGTTCCACGATAAAACATCAATGTGTTCAAAGTTTGTTTGCATTGACAAAAGTAAAAAAATTGATAAAATTATTGTGTCACTGATTCACCCCCCCCCACCCTCTCAGTGACAAGATCTAATCCTTCAATGGGTATCCGAGCGGGTCTCTTCACTAAAGGTTTAAATCACTTGAAGAGAAATATACATCATAATGGATCAACAATTGAAGATGTCATTAAAAGTCCCCCTATTTGATGGTGAAGACTGTAATGTACCTCAAAATTGTCTTAAAAATAAATAAATTCTATGAGGCATTAATCTCCCATTTCATTTTATATGTTTTTCGATAGATGGAAGAAATCTTCATTCCTGTTATAATTTTTTGTGACGTAATTTAAATTCTTCCTATCACATGATTCCATTTACATACCTTCCTATCTTGCTTGATATAGAAACTTATATGGTTAATTCTCCAAGGGTTTTAGTAATTCCCCTTTGGTCTCCAACCTACTCATCTATACACATAAATATTTATACCGTAGACTAGACTTAGGACTTATAGTCCCAGTCTCCCTTTACACAAGAGATTCCTATGGGTTGCGCGCATTACTATTTAATTTGTCCATTTGAAAATGAATATTTGCTTACGATATATATAGATATATATGGCCACGGGGATGGATCTATACCCACAGTTGAAAAGGAAGTTTCTTAGTGGTAACCACTTAGCATTAATATACATAATCTCAATTATAGATGGGTTCCCTTTATGAAATTATCCAAGATTAGTACTATTCCAATCCCTTTACCCAACAGAGTTTGAGTAATGCGATCTTGTATTAACTTTGAATTAACCAAATGATGTTCCAACGACCCTCTCTAGAATGGTAAGCTAACTGTAACAAAGCAGTTGAAGTATACAGGTTTCAACTTGTCGAGTCTCGGAGGGATTCATGAATTCCTTGATGTGAAAGAGTGGACTACTGTCAGAAGGGAGTTAGGCTCCGCATCTATCATTTAATGGAAAACTTGTGTATGCGAGTTATGATGCTCTTACCTGGCCCTCCATCCATTCCAGTCACGCCAACTCTGCCCTCGTCACATGGCTAGACTTCCCTTTGTACCTTCAACATTTAAACTGAGTATTTAAGGTTCCTCTTAGGGTTTTAATGTGTTTGTTGTTTCATTGTGGAGTCTTTCGAAAGGCTCTGCGTAATATTTTCTTACTGAAGCATGTCGTTCATTTAGGGAAAATGCTACACGGTGGAACGACGTCGCCATTCTCCCTCCCTGGTAATCTTTCGATAACCTTCTGTTTTGGTTATGAGGGAAGTTTGGGTTATTTACTACAGTGGAAGAACCTTCATGTCAATATGATCCAAAATCGGATCCAGAAGCCTGATAAAGCTTAAAAATGCTAAAAAATGAAAGTGCTCGGAATGCAACGAAACTAGTGCCATTGCGTCTGTCTCGTCTTCCTGATTCCGACGGTATATTTACTTCGTCAAACGGGCTCCGTATGTGAATGATATCACGTTCTGTCCGAAAAGGCAAATAGGCAAAAAAAAGGGGATGACTGTACAGTCCATACAGTGCCACGTGGCATGCTGACTATACAGGCCGTACGGTTTATACAGATGATGTGGCAGCTCCAGGAGGTGACACATGGCAGGCTGATATGGCATACAGACAGACAGCTGGACCAATCCAGGGGTGACACGTGTCACCACTGCAAGGGTGACACGTGGCACGGGATGACGTCAGTAGGTACGGTAGCAGACACGTGGCAAGCTGACAGGGCAGTACGACATTTGACAGGTGGTAGGCACGTGGACCATTCAGTGATTGATGTGTGGCAGTTTGTGGTTGGTTGTTGAGGTGCCACGTGGCCCAGTCGTGGGCTGCCACGTGGCACCCTGTGGTTGGTTCAAGGTTTATGTAAATTTTTGTGGTGTCGCCGAGGGTCGAACCCGCGACCTTTCCTTCGGGGAACAGATTGGCAGGACCGGGCTAGCCGCCTAGCCCATGGGTAGTTCTTGTTATGTATATGGAAAACATTATATTTATGTTTGTTCAATGGATTCGTTGGCGGGGGAAAGGGCTGGGGCTTAGCCCCAACCCATGGTTCACATATGTACCACACGACCGGGAGCGCGGGGGTTTAACTGCGCGGAGTATGGGATAAGGGATAGACCCTGGTCCCACGCCACCACATAACTATTTCCAATAGAACCGAGGCCTATCCACCTTTTTGGGCACACGGTTATAGCCGTTAGCCCGTGGTCCTATGCCCATACTGATGACCAGGAGCTGAATACAGGGGGGCCAGCGCGCGACCGGCGGAGCGCATGGCCACATGGCCGACCCATATGACCCAAAGCGCACGCCGAAAGGGGCTGCACCCAAAATTCATATGCAGTGGGTTTTTATGCTAAAGTTTTGGGATTTTTATTGTTATTATGCCTGATTTTAATTGATTTTCTCCATATTTGGGAGATATTGGGCATTTTTGGAGCCCAAATTTTGGGAGGAAGTTGGAGATGAACAACCAACTTCAGATCTATATAAACCAGGCTTGTTTGAAGCCATGGAGGACAGTCAAGGACAGAAAAAAAGTAGATTTATGCTGAAGAGAAGCCAAGCCAAAGCCATTTTTATGCAGGGAAGATATTGAGGAGCAGACGCTGTCGGGCCATTTCTAGGAGCTCCGGACGTCCGTTTTGCATGCCGTTTTCTTTGCAGGGTTCTAGAGATCTGGAAGAACATGAACGGATCAGTCTTGTAGCCAATTGGCACTACTGCGATGTACTTTTGAGCTTTTGAACATAAATAAAGAAGCCTCCCCCACAGAGACAAAGGCTCGGAGACGTAGGCAAAGTTGTGTCGAACTCCGTTATCAATCTGCGTGTTATGGTTTGTTGTCTATTATTTCATTTCAGATCTGCAAATGTGTATATGGCTGTCATAATTCCTCTTCTTTCCTCATTCTTTCACTAAGTTTCTCAAATGGTTAATTAACTCATGCAAAATTAAAACTCAACCATAGTCATTAAAAGATCGGACGGATCAAGTGGTATCAGAGCTAGTTGACGTTTGGATTTGAGTTTTTCATGTTAACCAAGGAAAAGCTACAGTGTGGTGAAGGTGAGCTTGTTGTAGAGAATCCATTAATTGGATTGAGAAAGAGAGCTTCTCATGGCAAGAAGATGGCATCGGAAGAAGGGATTTCTCAAGATGAGAAAGAATTCCAGAAAACATTCCTTGCTATGTCGGAGATGGTGAAAGTTTTGTACGAAGATTACTTGGAACGGAAGAGACCAGTTTTGGGTGAATCTTCAAAGGGAAAAATTGAAGAGGAAGAGGACCATCCTCATATTCCTCCTTCACCTCCATCAACACCTCCTTCTTTGTAATGTCCCCAAGGCCGAGCCCTTTATAAACATGATGTATGAAACAAATTGTACATATGTGTTATAGGCTGGTGAGCCGAGTTCTTATAAGCTGTAGGCTTATGTGTTTGTTAGGCCAGGGAGCCTAAGTGTTGAAGGCCAGGAGCCTGCTGTTGTACTTGTAAGTATGCATAATATTTAATAAAATATAAACACCGCTAGGTGCAGACCGACCACGATGAATGAGTGAAGGGGGACTGAGCGTCCACAGAGTGGGCAAGGAATTAGGGGCTGGAAGGTGGGAAAGGGGCTAA
>ML820716.1:65246-77532 GCA_009831015.1 Picea engelmannii
CCATCATGGAAGAGTTTCATTTCTGCACTTAGGAAACAATTCTATCCTTTGGGTTATAAAGAAAAAACAATAATTGAATGGCAATCTTTAAAACTAAGAAAAGGACAAACAGTGCAAGAATACACCGATGGATTTCGAAAAATAGCATTAATGTTAGACATCCCTTTACAAACACAAGAAACTCTTATGAAGTATATAGGAGGTTTACCTGCGCATATTAGAAACACTGTTTTCATGTTTGGACCCACTAACCTTGATGAGGTTTATGTTCAAGTTACGTATATTGAAGCAGGGAAAGAAGGTGTGTCAGGGGAATCATTGTCTTCAAGGAAAGAGGACGAGAGGAAAAGGCATGGCAAGAATGCAAATGCAGTGACAAGGAAGGAAGGAAAGCCCACTTGCAAGCATTGCAAGAAAGAGGGACATGATGAGGACAAATGTTGGCAGTTGCATCCCGAGAAGAGGCCAAAGTGGTTCAAAGAAAAGAAGGGAACGCAAACAGTGGCAACGACATCAAAACCCACAAACTTGGGATCGGATTCAGGTGATGAATCAAAGATCTCATTGGTTGGTATGACAGATAAAATTGGTGAAGACATTGATTGTAGAAGCAAGTTGTTTCATATAAGTGTAATCATGCGACACACTAAGATAGACACATTAATCGACAGTGGATCTTAATCTAATCTAATATCAGAAGAATTGGTTAAGAAATTGGGGTTAAAAACACAAACTCATCATAAGCCTTACACACTTAATTGGATAAGAAATCATCATCAAATGCAGATAACAAAGCAGTGCACAATCAAATTTTCAATTTCATCTAAGTATGTGGACGAATTAACATGTGGTGTAGTGTCATTAAGAGAATGTGGAATGGTCTTAGGTAGTCCATACCTATATGAATGTAAGGCAATCTTCTACAGGACAAAGAATCAATATCAATTCAGTAAAGCAGGGCAAGATTATGTGGTTCATGCTCATCATGTTAAAGCAAATAAAACACTTCAAACAATGGAACAATTAAAGAAGGTAGTGCAAGCAAGAAACAAACCAATAATTGTTTCAAATGAAGTAATTGATCTTAAGCAAGAACAAGACATGATTGTTGAATGGAAAATCAATCATAAGTTGCTTCAAGATAATCTCATGTCGTGCAAATATTTCAAGTACATCAGCTCATTTGCAGTCATATTTTTTATGCTGTCATTAATAATGTTTTCTACATGGATGATAGTGGCGTCAGTAAGATGTAACCGGGTTCAAATGGCTAACAATATACTGTGAGTTGTCATGATTGTGTTACAGTTAATCTTGATGAGACAGGTGCACAGGACAGAGTTCAGAGACAGAGTACAAGCCGGGTGGCCTATTCTGAGCTTGTTGACTGGTCAGTAACCTTTTGGGGACCAAAAGGTCTTTTTGTGGGGAGGTGTGATCCAAAATCGGATCCAGAAGCCTAACAAGGCTTAAAAATGCTCAAAAATGAAAGTGCTCGAAATGCGAAGAAACCAGTGCCATTGCGTCTGTCTCATCTTCCTGATTCCGATGATATATTTACTTCGTCAAACAGGCTCCGTATGCGAAAGATATCGCGTTTTGTCCGAAAAGGCAAACAGGCAAAAAAAAGGGGATGATTGTATAGTCCGTACAGTGCCATGTGGCATGTTGACTGTATAGGCCGTACGGTCTGTACAGATGATGTGGAAGCTCCAGAAGGTGACACATGGCAGGCTGATATGGCGTACAGATAGACAGTTGGACCAATCCAGGGGTGACACATGTCACCACTGTAAGGGTGACATGTGGCACAGGATGACGTCAGCAGGTACGGTAGCAAACACGTGGCAAGCTGATAGGGAAGTACGAAATTTAACAGGTGGAAGGCACGTGGACCATTCAGCAATTGATGCATGGCAGTTTGTGGTTGGTTGTTGAGGTGCCACGTGGCCCAGTCGTCGGCTGCCACGTGGCACCCTGTGGTTGGTTCAAGGTTTATGTAATTTTTTGTGGTGTCGCCGAGGGTCGAACCCGCGACCTTTCCTCCGGGGAATGAACTGGCAGGACCGGGCTAGCTGCCTAGCCCATGGGTAGTTCTTCTTATGTATATGGCGAACATTATATTTATGTTTGTTTAATGGATTCATCGGCGGGGGAAAGGGCCGGGGCTTAGCCTGAGCCCACGGTTCACATATGTACCACATGACCGGGAGCGCGGGGGTTTAACTGCACGAAGTATGGGATAAGGGCTAGCCCCTAGTCCTGCGCCACCACATAACCATTGCCAATAGAATCGAGGCCTATCCACCTTTTTGGGCGCGCGGTTATAGTCGTTAGCCCGTGGTCCTACGCCCATACCGATGACCTGGAGCCGAATATAGGGGGGCCAGCACGCGACCGACAGAGTGCATGGCCACATGGCCGACCCATATGACCCAAAGCACGCACCGAAAGGGGCTGCGCCCAAAATTCATATGAAGTGGGTTTTTATGCTAAAGTTTTGGGATTTTTGTTGTTATTATGCCTGATTTTAATTGATTTTCTCCATATTTGGGAGATATTGGGCATTTTTGGAGCCCAAATTTTGGGAGGAAGTTGGAGATGAACAACCAACTTCAGATCTATATAAACCAGGCCTGTTTGAGGCTATGGAGGACAGTCAAGGACAGAAAAAAAGAAGAGTTATGCTGAAGAGAAGCCAAGCCAAAGCCATTTTTATGCAGGGAAGATATTGAGGAGCAGATGTTGTTGGGCCATTTCTGGGAGCTCCGGACGTCCGTTTTGCATGCCATTTTCTTTGCAGGGTTCTATAGATCTGGAAGAACATGACCAGATCAGTCTTGTATCCAATTGGCACTGATGAGATGTACTTTTGAGCTTTTGAACAAAAATAAAGAAGCCTCCCCCACAGAGACAAAGGCCCGGAGACATAGGCAAAGTTGTGTCGAACTCCGTTATCAATCTGCGTGTTATGGTTTGATGTCTATTATTTCATTTCAGATCTGCAAATGTGTATATGGCTGTCATAATTCCTTGTCTTTCCTCATTCTTTCACTAAGTTTCTCAAATGGTTAATTAACGCATGCAAAATTAAAACTCAACCATAGTCATTAAAATATCCGACGGATCACAATATTACTTGTTTTTACTTAAATCTCTCATTATCGTTATTCACTGTAACTTTCCTGGACTGCTTCCCGTTTCTGTATGTAATTCTTACTGTAGATTTAATATATAATTCCTTGAGAGGTCTCGACATCCTAAACCCTTGTTCTGACTTAGGAAATTTACACCTGCAACATTTCTTTGGATAAAATAAATCCTAGGTTTCCAGGTTCCCGATTTTCGTTATTTTCTTATGGTCTCTCTGCCAAAATAAGTAGAGGTTGGATATTAAACCTTTCATGAGGCTGCTCATAGTCTTAGTATGGAGTAAAGTTATTTTACTGAATAAAGAAAGACACGTTCCAAGTTCTTTCCTATCTGGTATGTCAAGTGAAAGTGATTCTATGTGTTTTCAATTCCCAGGGTTTCATAATTTTCAGTTATCGTTACCCCTTACAGTTCGTAAGTCAAGGCCTGATGATGAATCTTCATGAGACTGTGCGAGAATTCTCTTTCAGAAAGGAATGGTCCCACTGTGTAATACATAATACATTGTATTTTCTTTCCTTTCTTTGTAAATGGGTGAATACATACTTCTATAGTTTCATCAAGCTTAAGATGGTTCTTCGCATATGTTGTTTTCTTGTATGTCTAACATATTTCTGTCTGGTGTCATTAAACTATGACCTCTACGATTTGTCAAACAATCCACTGTATCCTATGGTATATAAAGTCCTTCGAGCTTATAGAAGTTATTTTCATTATCGTAGTCTACCCCATTTGGTCTCAGTAGAAGGATATCTCTGTATTTATTGTTGATTTATGAATACTCTTTGCAATTTGGTTATGGAAGGGTTTAAACTCAAAAGTTAGGTATATTCTCAGTTCTGCATGAATTTTTTTTACTATTTCTTCGCACAACATGAATTATACCATTTGTATGTTAAAATAAAACTAGTACTGTCGATTATTTCATTTCATTAAATTCATTGACTGTTGTATAAATGTTTCCTTCTTGTTACTTTTATTCATTTAAAGATTTGGTATAAATCACTAATGATGGGCCCTGTTGATGTGAGGGTACCCATCAGGGAGTCACTGCACCATCCTCCCTCGGCCCAGATGTCTATCCAGCGAGAAAGCGACAAGGGAAAAAAATACGAGCCTGCATGCCAAAAGTTGAGTGCCACTCTGGAATACTCTGTTATTAACAATTAACATTCTATTGATGTTTCTGTTTGCCTTTCTTTCACATAATTAATAATATTTAAAGGGTACATTTTGCAAAGCTTCCGTCTGCGCAAGTTTTGGATTCCCACCCCTATTCTTGGTGCAAAAGGTATATGGGTTCCGTGCCCATCATCTTCCAGACTTACCTTTACTGGTTCTAGAAAACTAGAGGTCGCGGTCCCATCCATTTTTTTCATTAAAAAAGTAATTTTGTTTCAACTTCAATATCATTTGGTTGAAGAGTAACCCCATCTTCTGGTAGTGTTTCCATTGTTGGAATATCACACAGTACTTACATACATATTGGATCCTCAGTTGATTTTAAGTTTGGTCAAGATATGTAATAAATTTCTTTAATATTGAGTTACGGTTCCTGTCGTGGATACTCCGAATGATATGCTAAATCATATTCAATTTGTCTCCTGATTGTTGAACACTGTTTACTGTTAAAATTGAAATATTAAAGCCAATGCATCTCAACTTATATTTATTCAATTTGATTTTTTCGGTACTACTATGTTTCCAGAATTTAACTGTATCAATTAGAGCTATTGGTATTCCTTTATTTTATTGTATCGATTTGTATCAAGAATGGAATGAATTGAAACTATTACCATGGCTAGGAAATTTTAACTTTTATCATATTACATGATACGCGTAAGAGGTTCCATATTCTCTTTTTTGAAATTTTTTATCGGTCTCCCGCATCCAGCATTTCATTTATACGGTTGTAGTTACATGCTTGTTGGAACAATTTATTACTTATATAGTATAGGAACATATATATATATATATATTTTCTGTTGTATACATTCAATCTTAGTTTTCTTCTATAATGTCCACGCAGATTGCCAACTGTAAATAGACATATATATCTATAGGTAATATATATATCGTGGAATAAATAGTGTTTCATACTAGTTCTGATTCAATTCTATGCGAGAATGGAAGTCTCTAATAAGTATTATGACTCTGAGATTTACTTACAGGAATGTAAATACACACGTATATAAACTTGATTTCAATCCCATTTATACATAGATAGTTCTGCATAAGGAATTTTGATTCACTGGGAAATTATCCTACAGTGTATCACCGTATAACAATAATCTAGCCTACAGAATGAATTCTTCCAGAATTTAGCCATGTGTAACCTTTCAGCTAACATATGAAATAAAAGGAAAATTATAGCCTTCGTTTAGTATTTAAACCAATATAAAGGAGTCACTCAGAACTAAATTTTTGAGGCGTTCTGTTAGTTTTTAAGCTTCACACAATCAAACAGATTTCATCAATGGTATTATTTCAATTCAGAATTAACAGATGCATTACATCAGTTATCTAACCATTCAAACAGAGAAGGAATAGGATAACATATTTGAACCAGTTCACTGGGAGACAAAGGGAACAACCACGTTCCTCCCAACCTTAGAACAAGGCATCCAAATCACTTGTCATGTTCACCCCCTAGCCTGACCATGAATCCATGAGGGCTAACTCGGAACTCCTCCTCAGCAAATGCCTTTCAGTTTTTCAACAATCTTCTCCTTGCCTCACACTCAGCCAATAGTGTTCATAGCAACAAGAATCATTAATTTTTCCCTAGCATACTAGGCAACGTCTTGCCTCCTCACATATGCATTTTTCCCTAGTATCTCGAAGGGCCCACAAAACCTGGGTCCCATATTGGCATAGTTCCCTAGCTTTAGTGAACTCTTCTGGGATTTGATCTCCCACTTGATATCCCACTTGAAACTCCAAGTGTCTTCTTTTCTGGTCTGCATAGCTTTTCTGTCTGTCCTGTGCCTCTTTTAAGTTCCGTTGTACCTTTCTTACCATATTCTCCATTTCTTAGAGCATCATTGGTCCCACCATGAGTCTGTCAACCGGGTTATCCCAACTATTTGGAGTCGTACACTTTCTGTCGTACAGTACCTCGAAGGGGCTCAATTTAGCCAAAGTTTGGTACCCATTATTATATGCAAATTCTACCAAGTGCAGGTAGTCTTCCCACTTGTTTGGTTTTGTTCTTACGTACATACAGAGCATATCTTCTATGATTTGGTTTGTTCGTTCAGTCTGTCCATCCATTTGTGGATGATAACTCATGCTGGAATTCAAATTAGTATTTAGCACTGCAAACAATTCTTTCCAAAAAGTAGATGTAAATTTTACGTCTCTATCCGTAATCACCATTTTAGGAATACCATGCAATCTAAAAATTTCTTTCATGAATATTTCAATGATGTTAATAGCTTTAAAAGTAGACTTTACAGGAATAAATTGTGCAGACTTACTAAGTTTATCGATTACCACCATAATAGAATCATTTTTTTTCTGAGTTTTAGGCAAACCTGTAATAAAGTCCAGTGATATAGTCTCCTATTTCCATTTCGGCACTGGTAAGGGATGTAACAAGTCGACTGGATGCTAGTGTTCGGGCTTTACCTGTTGACAATCTTGACACTTAGCTAAGTATTCTGTTGTTTCTCCCTTCATAGTAGTCCAATAAAACAATTTTCTAAGTGTTGTTATCATTTTCTGGTATCCTGGATGACCAAAATATGGTTTATTATGCACTTCATCCAAAGTTGTTAACTTTAATTTTGCCAAATCCGGTATGTATAGTCTATTTTTAAATCGTAGTAGACCATTTTTATCAGTACTCAAATTTGATTTGTCTGAATTCCATGTAGTGTCCTGTAATTCTGCCACTGTTTGAGTGTACTTTTCGTCATTATTACCTGTAGTCTTTATCCTCTGTTCAAGATTGCTTCCTTCCCTGCTAACATTTATTTCAAATAACCCATGAACTCTTCTGCTTAAAGAATCAGCTACTTTATTTTCCTTACCCTTGATATGTCGTACCTCAAAGTCAAATTTGCTCAAGAAGGCTAGCCACCTTACTTTCCTTGCATTAAGGTCTGGTTGACTAAACAAAAATTTCAGACCATTGTTGTCAGTCAATAACAGAAACTTCCTGCCCATTATGTAGTGTGATCACATTTTTAAGGCATGTATTACCGCTGCCAATTCTAAGTCATGAGTGACGTAGTTTCGCTCATGTTCATTTAGTTTTATGGACTCATAGAAAATAACATGCCCTTCATGGGTTAGGACACCACCTAGTCCTTCTTTACTCGCATCTACATAGACAGTGAAGTCTTTGTCCGGATCTGCTACCTTTAAAATGGGTGGGGTTGTTAACAATTCTTTTAACCTATTAAAACTGTCTTTGACACTTCTATGACCAGTTGAACTTGGTCCCCTTCTTTTGTAACGATGTGATAGGGTAAGCAATTTTGGAAAATCCCTCTATAAATCTGTGGTAATATCTGATGATTCCCATGAATGACCGGATATCTGCTACATCCTTAGGTACCGACCATTCCATGATGGCTCTTATTTTCTCAGGGTCGACTGCAATGCCTTCTATAGATATTACATGTCCTAGGTACTGTATTTTCTTTTGATAAAAATCGCACTTATCGAATTTAGCATACAGTTTGTGCTTCCTCAATGTTTGTAGAGCTATTCTTAAGTGCTCTTCGTGTTCTTATTCTATTTTAGAATAGACCAGAATATCGTCAATAAATACCAATACGAACTTGTCCAAGTACTGACTAAAAATACTGTTCATTAAACACATAAACGTGGCTGGCAGGTTAGTGAGCCTGAAGGGTATAACTACAAATTTGTAATGTCCATATCTTGTTCAAAAAGTTGTTTTTCTTATGTCATCATCTTTTATTCTAACTTGGTGATAACCAGATCATAAATCCAACTTCGAAAATATCTTTGCCCCACCTACTTGATCGAAAATATCACTTATTCTAGGTAAGGGGTACTTGTTCTTAATAGTCGTTTTGTTTAATTTCCTATAATCGATACATAATATTAGAGTGTCGTCTTTCTTTTTCACAAAGAGGACTGGTGCTCCCCATGGTGAAATGGTCTGATATACTCTGTGTCCAATAATTCCTGTAGCTGAATTTTTAATTCTGTCAATTCTGATAAACTCATTCAGTAAGGTGCTTAAAGATAGGGGCTGAACCAGGTAGCAGGTCAATAGAAAAGTCAATCTCCCTTCTAGGGGGTAATTCATATATCTCATCAACAAACACATCTCTGAAATCATGCAAAACGGTAAAATCCTCCAAGCTGGGTTTAATTCCTTTTTCTAATAGGTTTGTTACTTGGATGGAATAAACTTGATAGCCTTTTCTCATGCATTTCTTGAATTGCATTGCTGAAATTTGTCTAATTGAGACTGATTTTTGTATGCCTTGAACTATCCTAACTCTGTCATTTTCGTCTTTATACTTAAGTGATTTTCATAATAGTCTAGCACTGCTTTATGCTTTTCTAGCCAATCCATTCCAATAATTACACCATAAGATCCTAGTGGTAGAATGTTCAGATTTGTCCTTATGTTTTGTCCACCTAAGATGAATTCATAATCATAAATAAAGCCAACCACTTTCCTTTTTTTTCCTGTTTCTAGTTGTACCAGCCATGATTTTTTGTGTCTCATTTTCTTAAGTTTATTTGACTCTACTACCTAGGAGTGATATAACTTAGTGTAGCTCCATGATCAATTAAAACATAAATTCGAGTGTTATTGATTTTACCTTCAATTTCCACCACAGAGGACTGGTGGTCAGCTTGTCGGCCATCCACGACTTCATTTATCTAATGCAATCTTTTTCCCACATCACCCACTGCCAAGGCTTCCTGCAAATTGTGAACAACAGTTCTGGTTACTAAATTTAAACGTGGACAGTTCCTCCGTAGATAAGGTTCTCCACATTCCCAACACTTAATTGGTTCGCGGGGACTATCCCCAAACTTCTTTGTTCCCAGATTTACCGGTTTACCGTTGCCTTGCGTATTTGGATTGTTGGATTGAAAATATTTTCTTAGAAATATTTTTGCTTCGTTCTGATAAGGAGTTGGTTGGTATCCCTTCTTCCACTGGTTCATTCGGTCTTGTTTCTATCCTTCCAAGCTTTGGGAAATTATGTCCATTGTTTGTATTGGTCATAACACATTCGAGCCTTCCTGAATACTTCATTCAAGGACTTGGGGTTATCAAACTCGATTCTGTCCCTATAAGACTGTGGTAAACAACTTAGGAACTGTTGGATTTTCACTTTGTCCTTCCGGATATAAGGTATGAATTTTAGTAATTCCAAGAATTTTTTTATCAGATCCTCCATAGTCATATGACCAAGTTGTAGCTCATAAAATTCTTTGTTTTTCCTTTCATAGTAGCTTTCATATAGGTACTGTTTCTTGAAATATTTCTTAAAGTCTACCCATTCCATCTGTTTCTCTTTTAGGCCCTTGGCCAATTTTAGATCTTGCCACCAAATGCTGGCTTTTCCTTTCAGGTTATAGATAGCTATTCTGACCTTCATGTTGCTGGAATAGTTGTAGATCTGGAAATACTTCTCGATGTCTAATAACCATGCCTCAAATTCCTCCCCTGTTATGGATTCCCCATCAAAGGTAGCGGGTTTGATTTTCTTAAATTCTCCTTCAAGTGATCTACCTGCTTCCTTTTTCTGTCTAGTTTTGTTTTATCTTCAGCTGAAGGTGTACCTTCAGATGAACTCTCCCCTTTTTCTGCTCCAGGACTAGAATTCTTGGAGGCCCTTTAACTGACCTCTTCTTCATGGTTATCATCCTTTGGGATTTTCTTTGTCACTATACTACATAACAAGACTTCATTTATTTCCTGCTAATCATGATGTGCCTTCTTTAGTTTCTCATTGTGTGCTTTGAAAACTTGCAGCTCAACAATGAGATTCCTCATCATTTCTAGAACTTCAGTGGGTGAGCTTCCATCACTATTCTGTCTCGGATCTTCAGGGAGCCTTTGTTCATGATTTCCCTCAAGTCTCATTTCTGCGTCATCCCGGGCTGCCATGATTAACACAAAACATAAAAGAGTTTTTTGTTTATAACAATAATGGTTTGTTATTTTTTTTTCATAGATAGAAATACATGCTAAAAAAAATGTGGCCATGTTCAAGGTTCAAGTGTTGTGACCTTTTCTTTCATACCATATGTAATGTACCTCAAAATTGTCATAAAAAAATAAAATTCTATGAGGCATTAATCTCCCATTTCATTTTATATGTTTGTCGATAGATGGAAGAAATCTTCATTCCCGTTATAATGTTTTTTGACATAATTTAAATTCGTCCTATCACATGATGCCATTTACATACCTTCCTATCTTGCTTGATATAGAAACATATACAGTTAATTCTCCAAGGGTTTTAGTAATTCCCCTTTAGTCTCCAGCCTAGTCATCTATACAAATAAATATCTATACCGTAGACTAGACTTAGGACTTATAGTCCTAGTCTCCCTTTACATAAGAGATTCTTATGGGTTCTGCACAATACTATTTAATTTGTCCATTTGAAAACAAATATTTTCTTACCATATATATAGATATATATGGCCACGGGGACGGATCTATACCCACAGTTGAAAAGGAAGTGGCTTAGTGGTAAGTGATTAACATTAATATACATAGTCCCGATTATAGATGGGTTCCCTTTACAAAATTATCCAAGATTAGTACTATTCCAATCCCTTTACCCAACAGAGTTTGAGTAACACAATCTTCTATTAAGTTCGACTTAACCAAACGATGTTCCAATGACCCTCTCTTGAACGGTAAGATAACTGTAACAAAGCTGTTGAAGTATATGTTGACTTGCTGAATTGATACTTTTTGCACCCTCCATATCCATTTTTGACCTCTTCATTCGAACTCTTTACTCCATAAACTCATCTATATCTTCACACATATAACCAAATATCCAGCAAGTATAGTAAGGTATGGTCATTAATCAAAATTCTTTAATTTCCTTTTATTTAATGATTAAATATAATTCTTGGAAGCTCATGAATGATTATATTAGATTTTGTAGCATACTTTGATTTCAACAACAAATTAAATATCATGGAATATTTTCTACACTCCAGGTGCTGCCAACTTGCTCAAGCAAAACCAAATATTCCAGCTTAACTCTCGTTGATGACTCATGTATAATCAATGAGATCTTCATATCTCAGCACTACGTGCCATAGAGATGAAGATCTGTTATTAGATAACGAGTTTTTCGGGCATTGAAGGAATCATTTACCTTCTGTAAACAGTTGTGCATTAAATAGAAGATAGGCTCTGTCACTAGGAAATCGGGATTAGTTATCTAGATCCCGAGCTATAAAAACAATGGAACGAAATGTAATAAGGGACGAATATGATATAGAAGAATTGCGCTGCCCAACTGTTGGTTCTGAACTTGACAGAGATTGACTCATACAATGTTGGTTTTAGTATTTTAAGATGTTTCTTTAGACTGTAATATGGTTCACTTTCTATTATTAATGTTCTCTTTTACATATCTGTAGCTTAGAATTTAGTCTGCAAGTCATTTAGGGACTTGTGGGTTTCTTGGCAAGGATCCACCAAGAAAACCATAAGCCCTTGCTTTGTAATTTTATCTTTTCTATAGAATAGTTATGTTAATTGTTGCTTCCTGTTTTCATTAAAAGTGAGAATTGTCCTTAAAGTTTAGTAGCTGTAGTTTCTTGTTGTATTGATTTAAAAGGATTATTTTTCTTAGCTTTGTAAGTTCAATTCGATTTGCTGTAGCTTTCAATTCTAGTTTAAAGTCATATATTGCTTCTGAAAATTTAAGTTTCTAAATGGAATAGACTTAGTTGTATTTTCCTTTTAAAACTAGAGCATCTTACTCTGTTTTCTGTAATGTTATATAGTTTTTTGTTACTTGGTTTAGTTTCTGAGTCACATTAAAATAGATAAGTTTTTAATTAGGTAGATGTTTTAAATCAAAATTACTTTTGAAGATAGTTTTAAGAAGTATTTCGGTTCCATAATTAGTATAGAACTTAGATTTGTATGCTT
>ML820716.1:78838-108216 GCA_009831015.1 Picea engelmannii
TAGACCTGCACAAAAAGGAAGTATTTGGATGAAGACTTTGCAGTTTTGGTACTCATGGACAGTTTCATTAGTTTGCAGTTTTGAAGAACAGTCTATTCTTCTGTTTTCTATAAGAAATCTAGTAACATTCAACACAGTGGACAACCTATCAGAAGAGAAATCCTAGGTTTGTAGCAGCACAATCTTTGGAGCAAAGCAAAAACAGGAAATTGTATTTTGTTACAGAAATCTCATTCTGCCACAGTACCTACAACATGCAGCAGAAGTCTGACAGTCCAAAGTATTTCTGAAAAATTTGATCCTAAAAGGGATCTAAGGTATGCATCTTTCTTGGAATTTATTTATTTCATTAAATTTAAGGAAATTTTACTATGAATTATACCTACGATACTTGCTAAAGCCTATTCCCTTCTACCTTTCGAATGTCGTCATATAGCCTATATCCACCTCTGTTTTTCATCATCATTCTATAAACCGTCCTCATATCTTATAAATAGGTCTTCATCTCTATGGCACGTAGTACCTAGAGATGAAAATCTTATCACTTTAAAAATATATAATGATGATTTATGTTATCCATGCAATCCTCGCTTCATTCCTTCATGATTTCATACACAACAAATTCATCATTATACTAACAATTCAATATTGTCATAAAACCCCTTACGCGCCATGCATTTGAATGATAGTGAAGTACGAGTCAGGATTATCAAATTTCTAGAAGCTCCGAATAAATTTGTTGAGACTTATTCACATGTCTATTTGATAACCTTCATCATTTTATGAGCTTCTGTTTCATCCTCTGTTTCCTATCGAAATCACATTCTCAAAACAGATGGGGAGAAAGGGGGTCGAGCATCATGAACCTGTTTCTGTCTTTGTGTTAGAAGGCCTTCCAGAATTCAACGCATGTAAAGAAAAATTTGAAGGCACCTGGTACCAATTCTTTCAAAAATTTCGGGGATATGATGATGAAATCACACTGTATTTCGCTTAGGGATTTGATGGAAAGGTAGCACATATTGGCAATTTCCTTATGAAGGTGTCTGAGAAAACAATTTCTCGTGCCACTGGTTTACCTTGTCGAGGGGAACGTTGGTTTAAAAATAAACCCATCAAGCGTGCAGTATGTACTAGATTCTTAAAGGAGGAGCATCAAACTGCAAACTGGAAGAAGGGTTTCCCTCGTGATTGGATGCAGGATGAATGGTGCAATGTGCTTTATGTGTTGCAGAAATACTTGACTTGTGAAGGGAGGTATGTAATTACTCTAAATTACCATGTTTTTCTTCTCTTACATTTTGAAGCCGAATTGGAAATGAATTTCCCATATTTCTTGTGCAAAAGCCTAGACAAAATGTCAAGACGGGTTCAAAAGCATTCTGGAAACCCCTATAACATCCCCTACCATCATGGATTGATCAAAATTCTCATTGAGGATGAGTTGCGTCTCCGGAGGGATAATTGGGATACTTTTGTAACCAGGATTCAGGGCCTTCCTTCACCTAGAAATCTTCCTTCTACTCGGGTCGCCATGAATTCTGAAGATCATAGGGTCAAAACCCCTCCTATCCAAAATCCAGAACTGCCTCTGATCAATCTTTTTGCTTCTGTCCTACAGAAAGTAAAGAAGGAACAAAATTTACCTAAAAATCCTACTGTTGCTAAATCCTCGACACCTCGTCGTGTCACGAGAAGTATGACTGTCAAATCCTCCAACTTAACTCAAAATTCACTTCCATCAGTCTCCATGAATTTGGATGATTCCCCTGAGGTAGAACTGGAACCTTCTAAGAAGAAGAAAAAGCTCTCTTCAGACCCTTCTTCTGTGCTCAAACATAATCCTCCTCAACACGTTTTTCCTGAATTTGATTGTCCTTCCCTAGATCCTCTTAACAATGATCCAGCTGAACATGAAATTACTGAACCTGTCCATGAAACTCTGCCTCCTAAAATTGGACATGTTGAATATAATTCAGACCTATTTGATCTTCATCAATTTGACTATGGTACCCCTGAAGATGACCTAACCAATTTAGAAATCCCTATTACTATACCTACAACTTCTGGCAGTGAGAAGATCATCCAGGAAAAGAACAAGGAGATTGAAGAACTCAGGACAGAAGTAGAGGAGTATAAGGATCTGGATCGATGTATGAAGGTTGAGAATGCATGATTAAAAATGATTGTTAAAGAATATAAGGAAGCCATTGATGAACTAAGGTCATGTGGTGTTAAGCTTGTAGAGAAATATGAGAAGGTGAGCACCAAATGCAAGAAGACCATTTCTGAGAATAAACATCTTGCAAAGGTAGGAAGGACTTGGAAGATAGAGGCATCGAAACATCTTTCTCATATCAGTATGTTAAAAAAGAATCTCAAAGACAACAGGGAACATGCCAGTGGAAAATTCAATATCATCTTGAATACATCCTAAGTTTTGTTAGAAGGATTGAAGTCAGTTTTGAAATTTTGAAACCTTTAAAACAGTTATGTTTGCATGAGGACATGCAAGTACACAGGTGTGGGGGAATGTTGACTTTCTGAATTGATACTTTTTGCACCCTCCATATCCATTTTTGACCTCTTCATTCGAACTCTTTACTCCATAAACTCATCTATATCTTCACACATATAACCAAATATCCAACAAGTATAGTAAGGTATGGTCATTAATCAAAATTCTTTAATTTCCTTTTATTTAATGATTAAATATAATTCTTGGAAGCTCATGAATGATTATATTAGATTTTGCAGCATACTTTGATTTCAGCAACAGATTAAATATCATGGAAGATTTTCTACACTCCAGGTGCTGCCAGCTTGCTCATGCAAAACCAAATATTCCAGCTTAACTCTCGTTGATGACTCATGTATAATCAATGAGATCTTCATCTCTCGGCACTACGTGCCATAGAGATGAAGATCTGTTATTAGATAACGAGTTTTTCGGGCATTGAAGGAATCATTTACCTTCTATAAACGGTTGTGTATTAAATAGAAGATAGGCTCTGTCACCAGGAAATTGGGATTAGTTATCTAGCTCCCAAGCTATAAAAACAATGGAACAAAATGTAATAGGGGGCGAATATGATATAGAAGAATTGCGTTGCCCAACTGTTGGTTCTGAACTTGACAGAGATCGACTCACACAATGTTGTTTTTAGTATTTTAAGATGTTTCTTTAGACTGTAATATGGTTCACTTTCTATTGTTAATGTTCTCTTTTACATATCCGTAGCTTAGAATTTAGTCTGCAAGTCATTTAGGGACTTGTGGGTTTCTTGGCAAGGATCCACCAAGAAAACCATAAGCCCTTCCTTTGTAATTTTATCTTTTCTATAGAATAGTTATGTTAATTGTTGCTTCCTGTTTTCATTAAAAGTGAGAATTGTCCTTAAAGTTTAGTAGCTGTAGTTTCTTGTTGTATTGATTTAAAAGGATTATTTTTCTTAGCTTTGTAAGTTCAATTCGATTTGCTGTAGCTTTCAATTCTAGTTTAAAGTCATATATTGCTTCTGAAAATTTAAGTTTCTAAATGGAATAGACTTAGTTGTATTTTCCTTTTAAAATTAGAGCATCTTACTCTGTTTTCTGTAATGTTATATAGTTTTCCGTTACTTGGTTTAGTTTCTGAGTCACATTAAAATATATAAGTTTTTAATTAGGTAGATGTTTTAAATCAAAATTACTTTTGAAGATAGTTTTAAGAAGTATTTCGGTTCCATAATTAGTATAGAACTTAGATTTGTATGTTTCATAGAATTTAGATATTTAGTATTAGAATTTTGAATATTGAATAAAATTAATGAATCTGAAATCTTTGCTTCAAAGTAGTTTGAATGATTTTTAGATTAGAGAAGTAAAGGCTCTATTCCTTCACATACATTGTTTGTGTCTCAAAGTTTACCTCCCTAGGTTGACAATTTATGGAGGCTATTTGTAGTAATATAATTAGCTAAACAGTATATGGGTTTCAACTCATCGAGTCTCGGAGGGACTCGCAAATTCCTTGATGTGAAAGCGTGGACTACTATCAGAAGGGAGTTAAGGATATTCATCTATCGTTTAATGCAAACCTATGTATGTGAGTTACAATGCTCTTACCTGGCCCTCCATCCATTCCAACCACCCCAACTCTGCCCTCATCACATGGATAGATGTCCTTTGTACCTTCAACATTTAAACTAAGTAGTTAAGGTTCCTCTTAGGGTTTTAATCTGTTTGTTGTTTCATTGTGGAGTCTTTCGAAAGGCTCTGCGTAATATTTTCTTACTGAAGCATGTCGTCGATTTGGAGAAAACGCTACCCGGTGGAACAACGTCGCCATTCACCCTCCCTGGTAAGCTTTCGGTAACCCTGTGTTCTGGTTATGAGCGAAGTTTGGGTTCTTTACTATAGTGGAAGAACCTTCATGTCAATATTACTTGTTTTTACTTAAATATCTCATTATCGTTATTCACTGTAACTTTCCTGGACTGCTTCCCGTTTTTGTATGTAATGCTTACTATAGATTTAATATCTAATTCCTTGAGAGGTCTCAACATCCTAAACCCTTGTTCTGACTTAGGGAATTTACACCTGCATCGTTTCTTTGGATAATATAAATCCTAGGTTTCTAGTTTCCCGATTGTCATTATTTTCTTATGGTCTCTCTACCAAAATAAGTAGAGGTTGGATCTTAAACCTTTCATGAGCCTTCTCGTAGTCTTAGTCTCGAGTAAAGTTCTTTTACAGAATAAATCAAGACACGTTGCAAGTTCTTTCCTACCTGGTATGTCAAGGGAAAGTGATTCTCTTTGTTTGCAATTCCTAGGGTTTCATAATTTTCAGTTATCCTTACCCCTTATAGTCCGTAAGTCGAGGGTTGAGGCTGAATCTTCATGAGGCTCTGTGAGAATTCTATTTCGGAAAGGAATGGTCCCACTGTGTAATACATAATACATTGTATTTTCTTTCCTTTCTTTGTAAAGGGTTGGATCCATACTTTTATAGTTTCATCAAGCTTAAGCTGGTTCTTCGCATATGTTGTTTTCTTTTATGTCTAACATAATTTTGTCTGGTGTCATTAAAATATGACCTCTACAATTTTTCAAACAATACACTAAAGATATCCTATGGTATATAAAGTCCTTCGAGCTGATAGAAGTTATTGTCATTATCATAGTCTACCCCATTTGGTCTCAGTAGAAGGATATCTCTGTATTGATTGTTGATTTATGAATACTCTCTGCAATTTGGTTTTGGAAGGGTTTAAAATCAACATTTAGGTATAGTCTAGGTTCTGTGTGAGAATTTATACTATGTCTTCACACAACATGACTTATACCATTTGTATGTTAAAAGAAAACTAGTACTGTCGATTATTTCATTTCATTAAATTCGTTTAATGTTGTATAAATGTTTCCTTCTTGTTACTTTTATTCGTCTAAATATTTGGTATAAATCACTAATGATGGGCCCTGTTGATGCGAGGGTACCCATCAGGGAGTCACTTTACCATCCTCCCTCGTCCTAGACGTCTATCTAGTCAGAAAGAGTCAAGGGAAAAAAATACGAGCCTGCATGCCAAAAGTTGAGTGCCACTCTAGAATACTTTGTTATTAACAATTAACATTCTGTTGATGTTTCTGTTTGCCTTTCTTTCACATAATTACTAATATTTAAAGGGTACATTTTGCAGAGCTTCCGTCTACGCAAGTTTCAGATGCCCGCCCCTATTCTTGGTGCAAAAGGTATTTGAGTTATGTGCCCATCATCTTTCAGACTTACCTTTATGGGTTCTAGAAAATGGAGGATGTGGTCCCATCCAGTTTTTTCGTTAAAAAAGTGGTTCGGTTTCGACTTCAGTATAATTTGGTTGAAGACTAACCCCATCTTGTGTTAGTGTTTCCATTGTTGGAATATCACACAGTACTTACATATGAATTGGATCCTCGTTTGATTTTAAATTTGGTCAAGATATGTAATAAATTTCTTTAATATTGAGTTACAGTTCCTATCGTGGACACTCATAATGATATGTTGAATCATAGCGAATTTGTCTCCTGATTGTCAAACATTGTTTACTATTAAAATTTAAATATTAAAGCCAAGGCATCTCAACTTATATTTATTCAATTTGATTGTTCCGTTACTACTATGTTTCCAAAATTTAACTGTATCAATTAGAGCTATTGGTATTCATTTATTTTATTGTATTGATTTTTATCGAGAATGGAATGATTTGATACTATTACTATGGCTATGAAATTTCAACTTTTATCGTATTACATGATACGCGTAAGAGGTTCCAGATTCTCTATTTTGGAAAATTTTATCAGTCTCCCGCATCCAGCATTTCATTTATACGGTTGTAGATACATGCCTGTTGGAAATATTTATTACTTATATAGTATAGGAAAAGATCTCTCTCTCTCTCTCTCTCTCTCTCTCTCTCTCTCTCTCTCTCTCTCTCTATATATATATATATATATATATATATATATATTCTGTTGTAGACATTCAATCTTAGTTTTCTTCTATAATGTCCGTGCAGATCTCCAACTGTAAATAGACATATATATATCTATAGGTAATATATATATCGTGGAATAAATAGCGTTTCGTACTAGTTCTCATTCAATTCTATGCGAGAATGGAAGTATCGAATAAGTATTATAACTCTGAGATTTACTTACAGGAATGTAAATGCACACGCATATAAACTTGATTTCAATCCTATTTATACATAGACAGTTCTGCATAAGGAATTTCGATTCACTGGGAAATTATCCTACAGTTTACCACCGTATAGCAGTAATCTAGCCTACATAATGAATTCTTCCAGAATTTAGCCATGTGTAACCTTTCAACTAACATATCAAATAAAAGGAAAATTATAGCCTTCGTTCAGTATTCAAACCAACAGAAAGGAGTCACCTGAAACTAAAATTTTGAGGCGTTCTATCAGTTTTTAAGCTTCACACTATCAAACAGATTTCATCCATGGTATTATTTCAATTCAGAATTAACAGATGCATTACATCAGTTATCTAATAATTCAAACTGAGAAGGGATAGGATAACATATCTGAACCAGATCCCTGGAAGACAAAGGGAACAACCATGTTCTTCCCAACCTTAGAACAGGGCAGCCAAATCACTTGTCCTGTTCACCCCCTAGCCTGACCATGAATCCATGAGGGATAACTCGGAACTCCTCCTCAACAAATTCCTTTTAGTTTTTCAATAGTCTTCTCCTTGACTCACACTTAGCTAGTAGTGTTCATAGCAACAAGAATCAATAATTTTTCCCCAGCATACTAGGCAGCGTCATGCCTCCTCACATATGCTATATATCCAAAATCCCTTTTTGCCTAGGTCTTTTTCCCTCCCTTGGGAATTTTCCCAGCTTTCCAAATCCATGATTTTCAGGGGCTACCAATGGCCAAATTTCGGATTTTCCACTTGTAACAATCAACCTTGAGGTAGTTCCAACATGTTCCCCACTCATGGAGTCACGGTCAGCTGATTTTAACATGGTTGTTCCATTTGTCCTCCTGCAATAATTATAATTTTTTTTTTTTCATACAAGTGTCATAGTCAAGTAGTTAGTTGGGTCAAATAAGATCTCTACCCAACAATCATAATCATTAATTACAATTAACCAAATTCATAATTTAGAATTTCCATAAATGGCAAAAAAATTCCAATTTCGAATTTACCAAAAATGGAATAATTTTCCTAAGAAATTTCAAATTCAAAAATAATTTATTTTTGGGGATGTTAAAAAGACTATGTCTTCTGGATTGTTAGAATGAAAATCTATATGATGTCCATTGGACTGGAAGTACGGAAATTATTTGAAAAAGGATATGATGTTCCAAAAGTCACTCCCATAGAAGCAGAAGACAAGAAGAAATTTTGGGAACATGCAAAGGCTTTAAACACACTACAAGTTGGACTGAGTAAGAAGATCCTTGCTAAAGTACTAAACTGTAAAAATGAAAAACAACTCTGGGATAAATTGGAAACTATATATGTAGGATATTCCAAGGTAAAGAGGGCCAAACTTCAATCTCTCAAAGTACAATATGAAGGTCTAAAACTGAAGGATGAAGAAAATATCTCAAAGTACTCAAAAGAGTTGATAATATTGTTAATGAAATCAGAGGTTTGGGAGTAGAAGTGTCAGACAATAAGTTAGTTGAAAAGATACTAAGAACACTACCTATGTTGTATAATCCTAAAGTGTCCACTCTTGAAGATCAAGAGAATCTAGATCAACTCACCATGTATGAATTGTGTGGAATCCTCATAGCCTATGAGTTAATATTAGGTCATGAGAACCTCGCAAAATGAGAGGCAACCTTCAAGGTGCTCAAGAAAACAAAAAATCAGAAGCAAAAACCTCAACCCAGCCCTCATGAAGAATCTGATGTAGAAGAAGACAATTTTATTAAAAAACTTCAGAAAGGATCAGGGAGGTACAAAGGCAAGATGCCTTTCAAATGTTTTAATTGTGGCAAAGTTGGTCACTTTGAGCCAAGTGTCCCTATGTCAAGGAAGACCCTGAAGATGAAGAAGACACAAATAAACAATACAAGAAGAAGGGAAAACCCCACTATAAGAAAAAGACAATTCTTTGCCGCCAGAACACCTCAACAAAATGGGATTGTTGAGAGAAGGAATAGAACAGTCCAGGAGGCTGCAAGGACTATGCTTAATGAAGCAATATTATCTTATGGATATTGGAGGGAAGTTGTAGGCACAACAATATACATATTAAACATAGGTCAGCTCAGGATTAATAGTAACAAGACTAATTATGAACTATGGTTTGGGAGTTCCCCTTTGGTAAAATACTTCAAGGTCTTTGGAAGTAAGTGTTACATAAAAAGGCTTGATGAGAATCTCAGAAAATTTGATGCTAGATATGATGAAGGTATCTTTCTTGGATATACTTCTACCAAGAAAGCATACAAATGCTACAATCTTAGATTACATAATATTGTCGAGAGTGCAGATGTTAAGGTGGATGATTTAAAAACAATAAAGATCAAACATCAAGAGACCATACTTGACAATGAAGATGAAGATGATGATGAGTCAGTTGGTACACAAGAATAAGAAGTAGAAGATAATAAATAAGAAAAGGAATATATACAAGAGGATGAAATGGATACTAGTGAAGAAGAGGAAGATATTCGAGAAGAAGAGATAAGAGAAGAATCCCCAAGAACAAACACAAAGAAACCCTCAAGAATAACTCAAAAGAATCATTCTGAAGAACTAATTATTGGATATAAAAGCAATGGAGTGCAGACAAGAAGACAATTGTTGTATCAAACAGAAATAACACTTTTGTCACATATTGATCCCAGCTCAATCAAAGAGGCATGCAAAGATGAGAATTGGGTCAATGCTATGAATGAATAATTGGACCAGATTGAAAAAAATCAAACTTGGGAACTAGTTCCAAGATGAAAAAATAATAATTTCATTGGAACTAAATGGGTGTTTAAAAACATAGTGAATGAGAATGGGAAAGTAATCAGGAACAAAGTTAGACTCATATGTAAAGGGTATTCTCAAGTTGAATGGGTAGACTTTGAAGAAACCTTTGCACCTGTTTCCATATTATAGGCAATTAGGATGTTCTTAGCCTTTACCAGCTACTAAAAATTGAAAGTATACCAGATGGATGTAAATTCATCATTTCTCAATGGAAACTTAGAAGATGAAGTCTATATTGAGCAACCAGAAGGATTTCAATTAACTAACAAAGGAGACTATGTCTGTAAACTAAAGAAAGCACTCTATGGGATAAAACTAGCACCCAGAGCATGGTATGCAAGGCTAGATTCTTATTTACAAGTACAAGGCCTCAAAAGAGGATCAACAAACAACAATATTTATTGTAAAATGGTTGGTGGTAGCATGATTATTGTGGAAGTATATGTTAATGATATTATATTTGGGAGTGATGATGAAAAAATGAGTAAGGACTTTGCTAGGAGGATGCAACAAGAATTTGAAATGTCCTTTCTTGGTGAACTGAATTTCTTTTTAGGATTACAAATAGTAACATCCAAAAGGGGATTATTTATCCATCAGTCCAAGTATGTTAAAGATATGCTTAAGAAATTCCAGTTAGAGGATTTCAACCTTGTTTGTACACCTATGACAATAGGATGCAAACTAAGCAAGGAAGATGAGTCCAAGGCTATAGATCCAAAACACTACAGATCAATGATTGGAAGTTTACTCTATGTAACAACTTCCAGACCTGATGTCAAGCAAGCTGTTGGAATGGTGGCTAGATTCCAAGTTGTACCAAAAGAGATCCATGTTCAATCTTTGAAAATAATCTTTAGGTATTTAAAAGGAACCATAGATCTTGGTTTGTGGTACCCTAGCAAGAATTCATTCTCTTTAAGGGCTTATTCAGATGCAGATTGGGCAGGCTGTGTAGATGAAATAAAATGTACAAGTGGATGATCATTCTTCTTGGGAGAATCATTGGTAGCTTGGATAAGCAAGAAACAATCCTCAATTTCTCTGTCTACCACTGAATCTGAGTATATTGCAGCATCATAATGTTGCACACAAGTGGAATGGATGAAACAAACCTTACAAGACATCAAAGAAGTTTTTGAGGAACCCACTATTATCTACTACGATAATACAAGTGTTATAAGTCTCTCCAAGAAAACTATCCAGCACTCCAAAGAAAAACACATTCCAATAAAATAGCACTATCTAAGAGATCACGCTGAAAATAAGAACATTAAATTGGAATATGTCCCAACACAAGAACAGGTTGGAGATATTTTCACTAAACCCTTAAGCAGAGATGCATTTGAATATCTCAGGAAAATATTAGGACTAGTCTCTCTTCCAATCTAATATCTCAAGAAAATAATGCTTCAATTGGCATTAATTCAGGGGGAGACAGTGATCAAAGTCAAGTGGATTCATTCAACTCTTTTCCCTTGATGTCAAAGGGGGAGAAATGAAAATAGTATTGCCATCAATGCCAAACGGGGAGATTGTTGGCAATATGGCAATACATATTGGAATTGATGGCATTTGGCATTAAAAATAGATCTGTGATGATGATTATAGCATTGATGGCATTGGCATTGACATGATTGACTCTACTGCATAATCATGATTGGAATAGGGATACTAATGTTGCATACATTTCAGATGTGTTGACAGATAATGGGTGTGTATATTAGAAACAAAGGATTGATGACAGGGAAAGCATGAGAAGCTACAACATGGGTTGCAGTAGGTGGAGGACAAGAAGATTTACCAAGTAACACAATAAATATATTGAGGAATTTCTGTTTGAATTTGAGCCACAGAATATTTCCCTGCAAAGTACTTGATGAGCTATAAAACATGCTTCATACCGAGTACCTTTGCCTAGTTTCTCATCCTATATGGGCTCCCTATACATCTGCTTGGTTCCTTTATCTTGATATACCTAAAACAGTGGAAGAATGCATGGCAAGAGTTGGAAACATAAATAGGTTCTTTGATTGATGAGATTCAAAGAACCAAAAATGTTTTTGAAGAAAAGGAAGAGAATTTTGTGTCAACGCAAGAGCTGATGCAGATGAATTTACAAGAAACAAGAGACCTGATTTCTAGCGTAGAAGAAGTTGTTATAAACTCAATGAGAGGACTTGAGGAGGAATTTGAGGATATTAATACAGAAATCAATAGCTTAAAGTTGTATCTTTCACATGCCCTAAATACACCAAATTCGTGGCTTGAAGAGATTTTGTCTATTGTTGCTGAAAATGATAGTGCCTCATTTGTTTTGCATTCTTTCCAAGTAGAGGAACTATTAGGAAAGATATAGACATTGTACACATAGATTGATTCTCTTAATGTAAAATTACATCTTCAACTCAAGAAGTCTTGTGAGAAGATTGAGCATATGCAGAGATAAAAAGAAGAATTATGTTTTCAACTAGAGCAGTCTTGCAACAAAAGTACACTTATGGAGGATCAACAAGAGTCAATATGTAAAGAGATTAATTTTATTCATATACAACATCATGAATCTAACACAAGGGATGGCGAGTTAGAGAAGTATAACATGGATTTCAAAAAAGAGATTAAAGAGTATAAAGTGGCTATAGCTGAGTTGCAATTGGATTTAAATGATGGTGACTCAGAAAGATCTTTTGAAGTAGTCAAGGGAAGAGACAACTTGGGTGGACAATGAGAAACATTGAAAATGCAAGTGTCTTTGGAGCCACAAGATTCCTAGGTCAATATGTTGTGCAACAACTTGCTAAGATGGGTGATAATGTTTGCGCTGAATATTGTAGAGATGAACAAGTTGATGGGACATGCAAGTGAGAGGAAGCCATTATTATATCAGCTACACCACCATCGAGCTATTTAGGTCATCCTTGACTGCAAAGACAAGTGCATAATCAACTATCAGCCTCCCACCATTGTCCTAGAAGGTGATCTCGCCAAAGTTCAGAGAGTCATGTGCATGATCTCCAATTTGACAAGAGTTGCACACGAAGTCTCAACAACCGTCCGATCAAACGATCAACGATGGCGATTAACTTCCCATTTGGGATTTATCCCACATTGGTAAAGGGGCATATTTTATGTGGGTTTATGTTTATATCCCTCTCTATGCTTATTCAATGCGTAGTGCAAAGGTATGGTGGGGGATCTAGGTGCTTGGAATTCACTAGAAGATCACTAGCCTGGATCACGGGATGACCTGTTAGGCCCCCTACCTTTAGGAAGAACTGACTACAACTGTTGATTTAATATTTTTTTATATAACTGTTTGGCACAACGGTCATATGGGTGATCGCGGGCTTAGGTGCTTTTGGTATTTCGATTGGTGGTAAGACTGCCAATTTTATTGGAGTCTGTGGCATAATGCCAAATTTGGAGGGTCACCATGTTCACTATCTTGTGAATAAACTTTCCAATGTTGAGACTGCTATTCTTGTCAGAGTTTTTGGCATACTGCCAATTGTGGATGTTCGCCAAAAGTAGTAAAACCTTGCAGTAACATAAAGACAGTAACTTGCACGAAGAAAAAAACCAGTTAGATTGAATAATGGTTAAATCATTCATGCATTAAAAGATGGAATTAAATCAAAGAAGAATGATAGTTGGTGAATAAGGGATGTGGGTGCATCCTGATCAGTGGGTGTTGATCTAAAGAGGAAGAACATCTTCCTTCTATTGTAACTAGTAAAACAAAATTTTGTAGTTAATAGAAAAGTGTTTGTGGTTTTCCCAATTGGGTTACACGATAAAACATCGTGTTCAAATTTTGTTTACATTGACAAAAGTAAAAAAATTGATAAAATTATAATGTCACTGATTCACCCCCCCTCTCAATGACAAGATCTGATCCTTCACAATGGACTCATATAGAGGAAAGTGAGCATGAGGAGGTCTATTTTCATCCTCATTGTCATCATCCGAAGAAGAAACCATAATAAGAATAGGATATGGCACAACCAAATATGGCTCGTATGCCTAAGATGGCACAAGCGACGAATCAGGCTCGTAGGCCCAGAGATTTTCATAAAATTTAACATCTCTTCGAATAATGATTTCATTGGAATGAGGTTGAAGAAGTTGATACCTTTAACATCTTCAAAATATCCAAAAAATATCTGCTTCTCACTTTTAGGATGTAATGTTTTCCTTTTCTCATTAGGAATGTAAGCCCATGTTACACTACCAAATACACAAAAGTGGCTTACATCGGGCTTAATTTTAGTCCATTCTTCTTCTAGTGTTATATTTTTTAAATCCTTTGTGGGAGTGTGTTTTAATATGTAAT
The DNA here is from genome assembly GCA_009831015.1 of Picea engelmannii. Lineage (NCBI taxonomy): Eukaryota > Viridiplantae > Streptophyta > Pinopsida > Pinales > Pinaceae > Picea > Picea engelmannii. The sequence continues at coordinate 92,669 of ML820716.1, forward strand.
TTTCATAGTTGATGGCTTCCACCCAATAATGAAGACTTAATCCTTTAGATTTTATCATACAATTAGCAATTTCGTTTAATGTGTGATTCTTTATCTCAGAAACACCATTTTGTTTTGGTGTATATGGAATAGTCTATTGCATTTGAATGCCATGTGCACTGCAGTAGCTTGTAAATTTTTTGTTCATGTATTTGTCTCCATTAGAGTAAAATCATGAAGATGGGTAACACTTTTGTTTGTTTTATGAAAAAAAAAACTGTATTTTCACAAGTTCTTCAACTTCCGGCATACAAAAGTATTTTTTTTATTTAGAATTTCACTTTACAATAAAAACAAAACTTGTGGAGAATTTTGTTATCTTTCCAATGAGTATTTTTCAATTTTTTTAATCAAGATTTGATATGTCAATTTGACAATTGTTTAATAGTATGTTCCTTAAACATGAAAGGAATGATAATGAGTTATTGTTTTCCACAACAATGTATCTATTATTAAACTTATGTTTTTAAGAAATGAAATATACTTCAACAATCTACAGAGACTCTTTTTATTATGACTACAATTTTGAATCTAACGGATGAATATTATAATTTCTAGAAATTTTTTAAGTTGACCAAGATGAAAACGTTGCATATTTTAAACACATATTTTTCTACACCTTGTATCTATCTTATTTTTTACTTAAAAGTAAAATCTAAAAATACCCTTTTGAAGAGAACAGTTTAAGGATTTTGAATATAAATTTTCCATAATTTTCCACGGTGTATTTTTAGAGATATGTATTTTTCATTTCACCGAATCATAATCTCACCTAAAAATATTATGCAGTGATGTTTTTATAAAATTAAATAAAATTAGTTAAAAACAATCAAAATGAAAACAGGTTATACCCAATGAAAGTAGATTCAATTTTAAAAATGTTGGTATCAATTTTGAAACTAAATTATGAGTATTTGTAGGAGTTTGCTACCTCCAAAGATGAAGTAAGATGGAGAGAATTTGCAGTTTCCTGCAAACAATCCCATTTTCAGGTTTTCGGTCGAAATATTCTTTCAGCCTAAACCTAGTTTTTAACGGAATCCGTTAAAAATAAATGTTTCGGCCAAAATATGCTTACCACGAGAAAATAATTCATCCGAAAAACATTGTACATGAATTTCGAGCGTGTCGTTAAATTTGACGTGTAAATTTTCTGCCGAAAAAGGTTTTGACCGAAAAAATTCCTAACATTTTTTCGGCCGAAAAAATTGCCGATAGAAATTTTGGAGACGCGATTGTCACGAAAGTGTTACTCAGCTTCATGATTTTACCCATTATCTTTTCTTAACCTTTGAAGTTGATGTCCAAATTGTTTTTCTACATAAACCTTGTAGACCAGAAACTTCTCAAAAACTTCACTCTTAATTTTTAAGAAGTAAACCCAAGTGCATTTGGAGAAGTCATCAATGAACGTTAAGAAGTACTTCCACCTAGAGAAAGAAGGAGAAGAAAGTGGACCACACAAATCATTGTGAACAAGATGAAAAAGAGGCTAAGTCATGCAAAGTGGCACATTTGTCAAAGTTTTCCCGATGATGTTTGTCGAGAACACAATTGACGCAAACACCATCTCCACAAGAAATGAGAGGAATATCAGTCACTATATGTTTATTACATAGTTTCTAAATGAGAAATAGCTTAGATAATCAAATCGCTCATGCCAAAGTTTTCTCAAGTCATCATTGTGAGCAAAAACAAATATGGAAAAGATGATGATCCAAAGTTTTCAAATTTGTACAACCTGGTAATATCATCAATAATTCCAGTTGCTAGGACATGTTTAAGATCTTTCAAATCCTTGATTACAACTTCGTGAGGTGAAAATTCTATGGTTTTTCCTTCACCAAAATAAGTGATCTAATACACTAATATAAGGGTGAACAAAAGACTTGGAACACATAATAAATCATTGAAATGACCATTATCTACCTAAACTATTCCAGACCCTACAACACTAAGAGATCTATCATCACCAACAAATATTTGTTTGGTGTTACATTCATTAAGAGAAGAAAATATGTCTTTATCCTTATCCATATGATAAGATTCTCTAGAATCAATAAGCCACTCATCAAAAGAAGAAATAGAAGTTGCATTGAAGGAGAAACAAGAAGCAGAAAGTGCATGTCCATGAGAAGAAGATTTACAAGAATAAGACTCGATATTGATGTTGATTTTCTTCATCTCTACTTCTAAGAATTACATCTTTGAAAAACATTTAGAGTCCACATGAACACCTCACCCATAAACGTTGCAATGTCTGTCAGTCTTCTTACTTTTGGATTTTTCTCCTTTGTCACGATTGGGAGTAGAAGTGAGATGAGAGGGTTTGAGACCCTTTTTTTTCGGTGAGGATGTTGTTTCTGTCAATTCTTGGATTTATCTTTCCACTGGGCCACCAAGGCTTTGTTAGATTTATTTGCAACACTAATCACTCCAAGTTGTAAAATCTTGTCTTTCTCTCTAATCAGAGAATTGTAAAAAAGAATCAAGAATGGTTCTTTATAATGACTCCCTAGAGCTTCTCGGGTAGCATAAAAGGTATATACAAAGACATAATATTCACTATTAAGCTTAGAAAGAATAACATGTGCATTTATAATCCTTCAAAACTATGTTACATTCTATACATAAAAGTCTAAGTGTTTTGAACTTAGATCAATAATCTTCAATTCAAGGAGAGTCAATGGGACTTAAAGTCATTAACTAATTTTCAATCTGGTGGGATTGAATCATATTGTGTTTACCAAATGTAGCTTCAAGTTTTTCCCAAGATTTATCTAGGCCATCAATTCCTTGAAGGTGAAACATTAAATCAGAAGAGATGTAGATTCCAATTAGTCCATGTGCTTTGTCATTCTTATTATCTCATTTGGATTTCTTTTCATCATCATAGGACATTTTTTTGTTCCCAAGGTAATCTGATACAATCATTTACTTCTTAAGACATCCTCCATATGGGAATTCCATGAAAAATAGTTGGTATTGGTAAGCCAAAGATCATTTGGTGAAGCCATATCAAAAAATGAAAATAATATGGATTCAAAATCTAAAACTAACTACCTAGATGGAAAGTTCTTGAAAAAATAGGCTGTTTAAAAAAAATGCACTGAAAATAGACTTTGGATGTGAAATTTATGCCACTTTTAAGAAAAGATATAAATGACAACCAAAGAGCCACGTGGCAAGTAGAATTTGGTCCACATGGTGATGGATGCAAAAAATTCTCTTCCTTCTCTAACTTTTCCTATAAACTCAATTTTACAACCAAGTTACTTTATGAAGTGACCCACTTTTATTGAATAAGTGAGAATCACTTTTATAATGAAGTTACTTTATAAATTAAAGTTGTATACAAAAAGTAATATATTTTTTTTTATTAAAGCTACTTATAGATATTCACTTTTATAATTTATGTGAAATACACTTTACAATGAATGCATGAACTATTTCAAAAAGTAACTTGAAAAATAGATTTGAATTCAATATCTCTTATTATATAAAACAACTTTCAACCAAGTGAGATAATGCAAAACATATTATAATTGTAAAGGAGGATGATGGGGTTGTTGTTGTTGTTGAAGCTTCGTCTCGGAGTGCATTCTTATCCCAAAAGATTTAATTCATGTGTGCTCATACAAATACAATATTTAAAAAAAATAAAAAAAAATCTCAACGACAAATGGGATTAAATCTCGGCTAGTTTACTCAAAAAATGCAATTTTTCTCTTTGTTTATGATTTGTCGAGATCACACAAAACACATGACAAAGAACATACATAGACAATAAAACATTTTTCATTATTTTTTCTCATTTATCGATATTACAGAGAATGCATAGAAAAGAGAATATGCAAACCGAAAAGAGTAGCAACTTGGAAATAAAAACAAAGAACTAAAATATTAACTCTGCAATTTTTTTTAAATGATGTATTCAGGATTTATACCTTTGAATATGACTAAAATGGTCGTAACTTGGGAAAACGAAAAACCTTTTCGAGTGAAATGGAAATTGTTTCTAACTGAAAGAATCTCTCGAGATGCAATTAAATAGTCCTTTCATCCCATAAATGTATGAAAATAGTAGAAACTAGAAATGCGACAACATGGCTTCAATATCTCGATCTACAATGGGAGAGAATCTTTAAACGAGATTTGATACCAAGTTTTAAAAAACAAGGTATTCCAATAGAGGATGAAAACCTTCGGTAACCACTCACAAAACTAGATAGAATATCAACACACTGATGTTTTTACGTGGTTAAAACCCTCGAAGAGGAAAACATTCCATGACCCAGCCAATGTGTCCACTAGAGGCAATATATTAATGCAAAAGAAAAATATTTGACAAGAGGGTTTCTCATAATCTATCATAAAAAATGACCCTTCATGCTCTTTAAATAAAGATCATGGACCAATCACGTGTTAAGCCATAGATCAATGTAGCCATTAAGATCGAGAAGAATATGAGTTGTCAAATCACTCTATGTCTAGAACATATCGTGATTGTTGGATTACATAACTACAAGTGCACACTAATGCATAATAAAGAAACACACTTTCACCTAAATACATATTAGACCAATCTGATCTTAACTATCTCCTAAGTGTCTAAATATCCTACAAATTACATTAAGAAAAGTAATTTCCACATTTTGCCAAGATTTTCCCACTTGATAATCACTTTGAACAATTTCAATGATGTCTCCATGACACAAGACAAACTTATCTCTATTAATTGTCTTTGTTAATACATTTTTTTCATTATGCTTTGATCTAATGATCGATAAATGAGGGATGTATAACCCACTCACTTCACCAACTCAAATGCTTTGGGGTATTATATTTCTCATCCCTATTTCTCTAACTTATGCTAATATGTTTATTCTTTTGATGGCTACAAGGCCTTTATTCTTGGTTCAAATTTGAGTGCAACTACTATTCAAGATTATAGGTATGGCATGTTCTCTGGCGTAACCTACACATATCAACCTGCTAACAACACAATAATAATCAGGCCAATAAAAACCAAGACTCTGCAAATACTCTATCAATGAGAACTTTGTGTTTGACCCAAATTCTTTGCATGTTGATATTTAACTAAATTGAATATATCAAAATGTTCAAGGCCAAGACTATGCTTCTTTGATAGTTGTATGGGCATGAAGTCTCTTCTCAAGCTTGGTTTCAAGGCTTGGCTACCACTTTGATACCATAGGCCAACAATAGCCATCAACAAGTTCAAATGAATTTTCTACTATTTCCAGTAAGATATCAACCTCTATTGTGTTAAGGTAACAATGAACAGTCTCTTGACTTGTTTCTAGAAAAAATGAAAAATGTTTCCAACTTTCTATACCATGTTTGGAAACTAAGAAATAAACTCAATAGACTAATGCAAGGAAATGCACATCAATATGTTTATATTATTCTTATAATGATAGTGTCATGAATCAAGCTTTCTTCAATAAATAGATTTTAGCATACAATTCCATAGCAAGGGAATGACATATCTCATACCAAACCGTAATATATCTATACTCATCTCCCTTAAACTTAAATACCAATTCAACCACACATACATGAGTTGGTGGTGAAACAAAACACATATATATGAAATGGATATGGATTAAAACATGTGAGAAAATGATTTATGTAAACCATGCTTGAAATAGAACTCAACTCAATGGACTAGCTTCATGTGCTTTAAATGGTCTACTCCAAATAAAAACTAGCTTGTGCCTCTATTCTTGCAATTGTACTTCAACGATGATAATGAATGAGCTAAGGCTCTTCCTACAATATCTCTCATTCCCATAATGACCTGATGAGAAAATCCAACACAAACAATAATATATATATATATATATATATATATATATATATATATATATATATATAGAGAGAGAGAGAGAGAGAGAGAGAGAGAGAGAGAGAGATGTGTCTCCATCAATTAATGTTAGGGACCTAACCTCCCTAACCCCTCATGTAGGTATAATAATATATTTTCCATGTAATAAAGGACGACATTAGTTAATAAGGCCTATTTAATAAGTCAATGTAAGGATACCTAATATAAGCTTCCGCTTGTAGAAATATATTTCTCTAGAATGTTCTTTAGAAGATATAGCTAGTATAAATAATATTAGGAGGCATGAGAAATATTAGTCTTGAGAATTATTGTAATAGAGCGTTTCTATGCTAGAGGTTTCCCCCTCGAAGAGGCAAGTGAATATTAGTTCCTATCAATAAAGGTATTTTTTTTTTTTTGTTCTCTACATTTTATTGTTCCACTGGTATTTTCTGCAGTATTTATGTTTTATGTTTAATATAATAGATCTAGTACCTAACCAGTGGTATCATATCATTTTGCTTTGCGGAAACTATTGGAATTGTTTTCATGGTAGATACATGTATTGCCAGCATCTTTAAAGCACAGATATTTGTCTCTTAGCGAGTAAAACTATAGTGGGGAATACTACACACAGAAAATACAGACTGTTGCGTTTTTTCTTTGAGAAATGTCACTACTTCAATACACGCTTACACGCACACTGAACTTATTAACATTGGGGAGGTTTGACACCTAGGGTTTGTCCATAGTGTGTCCAACAAAAACCCTAAGCAATGGCATATCAACCCTGAGTCGAAGCCAAGGAAAGTCTCACCCGAGATGAAAATAGGATCATAGAGACCATAAGGTCTTGTGTCATGGACGGGGGATCAAACATAAATAAAAATACTGCAAATGGAATCCATGTAAATCATATATGATAATATAATGAAGACTAAGAATTAAAACAATACATGCACAAGGGTTACTCATTCATGACAAACAAAAGTAGAAGAGAACGACCATATATTTATTACGGAACGTATTCCATCATATCAAAGATGTACATTTTGTTGAATAACTGAGTGGCATAGCACAAGACTTCATATCATTACTGTAAAAATAGTGGAAATATAATAGTATGTGCCTTGCGCTAAGCTTTAAGATTCAGACATATACAATACATGGGAGACTTCTCCATACAATCACATAATTGAAATAGGATAATGGAGAGCTCTAGTACTGATGCCTTACCAAATTATTATATCTCTTTCCACTAGGGAGTAATGTCCTTCACTATTCTTCTCCACTCTCTTGTCTAATTTAATGGCCTCACACGCTTTTATTACTTTTCAGAGTTCCACATAGGTTCTCTGCATTAGGGGAAATCTTAACTACCTGGCCAACTCATCTTCCGACAACCTCACATCTTCATATACTGTTGGTAACAATCATTTCGGGAGATATGTCGGTGATTCCTTTATTGTTTCCAATGAGCTTCTTCTTGATTTCCAATGCAACTGACAAAACTCAGATCGATGCACTCAACTAACAAAAATTGGACCGGAACGTCATTGACCACCTTTAGAATTGGTGCGCTACTCAACAAAACCCTATCATATGCACGCACTATGGAATTCTTTCACACATCTCCTTAGGCACTTGTAAAAATATTAGATGAGTGTGCACAAATTTCGTTGTGTTCGTGTACAAAATTGGACCCAAAACTTTGGGTGTCAACATAGATGGTTTCACGGGGTTGCCTAGAAACAAAGGTTTCACCTTGTTGGAAACCTTTGTAACCCTTGTTGGTACCCCTCAAGTAGTATTTCATCAGAAAAAATATGTACATGGCCATCAATCCTAAGTACCGACAGGTGTATTATGAGTCCCTTAGGAATCCTGAAGCCAACTCTTTATTAGTCGATCGGTTTCTTGACTGCTATAGTGACACCGAGAACAACACTTGGGAAGATACTCTCTAGTACTCGAGTAATTGGGTAGTACAACTAAGGGTACGATCGAGCCTCCTTATTTGGTGTCTTGAAATATTGGACCAAGTACTAATGTTCGATCCTGCACATATATTAGAGAGCTATAACATAGGGAAAACACTTGTCTATAGGAACCCTGAAAACCATAACCCTTGGGAAAGGAACAAAAGATATATATTTCAGCGCAACCATGCCTCCTACAATTTGGTTGTGACATTCCTATAAACAAATATTTCATGTTAACCTTTTGAGCAAATTGTTGCTGCAATATTCTTCAGGCCGGATTCTAAGTCTGCAGAAGTAAAAAAAAATGAGTATAGTGGTCCTGCCAGCACCCTTATTTGCGACCTATCTTGTTGGATTTATCTCTTCAACCTGATAGTTGTGTACCTATCACTTTTAATAAAAACAATCTGTGGGCCCCCCACCCTTCCTAACACCCTTATTTGACACCTATCCCATTGCATTCCACCTTTCAGCCTAATCATCGTCATATATATCATTTCTCTATCCTTTTTCCATGGACCCATTCCCCTCCCTTGCACCCCTCATTCCAAAATGACCACCACCTGCAACCAAGAAATCCTTCACCTGCAATATGAATTCAAGAAACACTCAGAGAAAATCTAGAGAGTGACTTTTGAAATTGCTTCCATCAATTCCAAAGTGGAAATCTTCGAGGACAAAGTTACGGGTGAATTTGTAGAATTTAAGGATCAATTAACCTCCCTCACCACCACTCTCAACCAATGGTTAATACCATATCATGGCTCTCTCTCCTATGAACAACCTTCAAACTATGAAGGTGAGGAATCTTCCCATAATATGTCCTTTAATTCCAAATCTCTTCATCGTGACCCCCATCTTCCCAGAGTTGAGGTGAAAAAATTTGATGGACTAGATCCCACAGACCAGGTCATTGAAATGGAACATTATTCTCCTTACATGGCATTACTGATGAGTTGGAAAAACTTAGTTATGGTGTCCTCTATCTGGATCTTGAATGCTGACAATGGTGGAAATGGAATAGAAATATATGCCAAGGGTATGTTTCTTGGACATAGTTTATTAAAGAGATTTATGAACACTTTAACACTAACACCCACTATCTAGGTCATTTGACTAAGTTGAAACAATATGACATAGTGGAAGAATTTATATCTACCTTTGAGCACTTGGATTTCCACGTGGAGGGCATGTCAGATGTGCTCTTTAGGGAATGCTTTATCAGTGGCCTCAAGGAAGAAATATGTTCCCAGGTCCTAATGGCTTGCCCTCAAACTTGGTTGGAGGCTAGTCAACAAACCAAGGAATCCCAATAGATTGTATTTTCCTAGAACTGAAAACCTTCCTTTATTCCTCTTACTCGACCCACCGATCCTACCCCTCCTTCCACTCCTCTCAATATATAGAAATGAACTCGGGTAGAAATGGTTGAACAAAAAATCAAGGGTCTTTGTTATAATTGTGATGAAAAATATTTTTCGGGGCACAAGTGTAAGGATAAAAAAAACATTATGTCCATTTCTGAGGATTTTGTTGATGAGGAGGCTAATTTTCCCTAGTGGAAGACCTACCCCCAACTGATGCTCCTACTCCACCCTCTAATCCACCAGAATTTTAACCACTCATTTCGGTGCATTCCCTTACTGGCTTATTTTCTCCCCAAACCCTCAAGTCAATTGGCTACATTAAGCACATGAAGTTCATCATCCTCATTGATAGTGGAAGCACCCATAATTTTATTCATCGTCGCATTTTCCAAGAAATCAATTGTTATATATGTGTTGTCAACAATTTTAAAATAATGATTGCCAATGGTGGTTCCATGAAATGTGGTGGGCATTGTGAAAATGTGTTCCTACAAATTGGTTAGTACCACTTGAAATCTCATATATTTTCTATCAACATGGGTGGTTGTGACATTCTGCTCGATGTTGAATGGTTACACACTTTGGGACCCATCCTCGTTGATTTTAATGAATTAACCATGCAATTCCAACATGAGGGACAATAGTATAAGTTCCAAGGAATCACAGTAGGCTCCCATGAAATCATTAGTTCACATTGAATGGAAAATATTCTAAAAAATGGTCATTCAGGAATTATTTCCCAACTCCATTCCATTCAAGCAGTCGAGACATCCTATGTGCATCCTGACCTCCAATCTATCCTCTCCAAACACCAAGCCATTTTTTCCACTCCCCATGGAATTATCCCTTCCCGTGGTGTTCATAATCAATCCATTCCTATAGTACTGGGTAGCCTCCCTCCGAATGTTTTCCCTTAATATAATCCTTTTTTCTAGAAGAATCATATTGAAGAATTGCTCGAGGCAGTTGTTAACCATCCTAGTATCAGACCTTTTCCTATCCCGTGGTCATGGTACTCAATAAACAAGGAACTTGGTGCATGTGCCCCAACTTTTTCACCCTCAACAAACTCACCATCAAAAACAATTTTTGCATTCCTATCATTGATGACCTATTGGATGAGTTGAGTGGTGCTTAGTACTTTACTAAAATTTATCTATTTTTGGGCTACCACAATATACATATGAAAGAGGAAGACATTTCCAAGATTTCCTTTATAATTCATGAGGGTCACTATGATTTCTTGGTCATGCCCTTTGGTTTATGTAATGCTCCCTCCACTTTCCAAAGTCTCATGAATCATGTCTTTCGTCTATTCCTTCGTCATTTTGTCTTAGTTTTATTTGGTGATATTCTCATCTATAGTAAAACTTGGGAAGCCTATCTTGGCCATGTGAACGAAGTTGTCCATCTACTCTCTCAATACAAAATTTTCCTTAAACCGTCTAAATGTTCCTTTGGAGCGTTTGAAGTGGAGTACCTAGGTCATATTGTCGGCAAGGATGGTGTACGTGTGGATCTTAAGAAAATTGAAGCTATTAAGGATTGGCCTCACCCTACAACTCTTAATCTCTTGTGTGGATTTCTAGGTTTAACAAGGTATTATCGTAAGTTTGTTCAGAATTATGGAAAAATTATCACACCTCTCACTGCTCTCCTTAAAAAGAATGCTTTCACTTGGAATTAACTGCTGATCAATCTTTCCATGCCTTGAAGGAGGTTATGGGCATGACTCTCGTCCTATCCCTTCCCAACTTCACAAATACTTTTGTCACTGAATGTGATGCTTTAGGGAAAGGAATTGGGGCAGTCCTCATGCAAGATGGCAAGTCATTGGCCTTCACTAGAAAACAACTTTTGGACAGACATTTGAACCAATCAAATCTATGAAAAGTAAATGTTTCCTATTATGCATGTCGTGGATCTCTGGCATCCTTATCTCTTGGGGCAATGCTTCCAAATTGAAATTGATCATCAGAGCCTCAAGTGTCTTCTAGAACAACGAATTTCATCCTCATAGCAACAAAAATGGGTGACCAAGATATTTGGATATGATTATGATATCATTTACAAGAAGGGAAAAGAAAATGTGGTTGCTAATTCTCTTTCCAGGAAGTATGAAGAAGAAAGGTCCCTCTTTTCCCTCTCCTTCATTATACCAAATTGGCTCCAAGTTGTTCACTAGGAATGGTTACAAGACCCCAAAATTTTTCGCCTGATCCAACAATTGCAACACCATTTTATAGCTTCTCCACGGTACTCTTGGAACAATGAAGATATTTTATACAAAGGTCATCTATATTTAATAAAATAATCACAAATTAAATCCACAATGCTTGTTGAGCTTCATGTTGCACCTACAGTTGGGAATTCAGGGTTTACCAAAACCTATGAAAGCGTCAAATGTTCTTTTTCTGGGATGGTATGAAACAAGACATCCACACATTTGTGGATGAATGTTATGTCTGTCAATGCAACAATGGAGAACAGTCAAAGCCCTAGGCACACTCCAACTACTTCTAATTCCCCCTGCTATTTGAAGGGATATTTTTATGGATTTCAATGTTGGATTACCTAAATCGAGAAATAAGTCAGTCATCATGGTGGTAGTCGATCGTCTTTCCAAATATGCTCATTTCTATGTTCTTCAACACCCATTCACTGCATCCACAATGGATCAAATTTTCATGGTTAATATCTCCAAACTTCATGGAATGTATTATTCTATTATCTCTGAAAAAGATCCAACTTTCACTAGTAATTTTTGGCAAGAATTGTTTAGGCTCCAGGGAACCCAATTGCATATTAGTACCGCCCATCATCCCTATAATGATGTCCAAACTGAAGTTGTCAACAAGTGTTTGGAAACATATTTGCGTGTTTTTCATCTGACAGACAAAATCAATGGGCTCAGTGGTTAACCCTAGCTGAATGGTGGTACAACACCTCTTACCATATCGCTACTCGCATGACTCCTTTTGAAGCAATCTATAGAAAAAATCCATCATCGGTTCTCTCATACATAGCAAGTGTCTTGAAGGTTTAGGAGGTTGAAAACAATCTTAGACTCTGAGAGGCCATTTTCCATACCCTCAAAGAAAATTTGGTTATGGCTCTGAATTGCATGAAGAAACAAGAAGATAAAGGTCATTCTGAACATCAATTTGCTAAAGGGGACCATGTGTTTCTTTATCTTGAACCTTATAAGCAGACTTCATTCAAAGCTGAGAAATTTGCTCCCAAATTTTATGGTCCTTATACCATTCTCAAGCTAGTGGGGCCCGTGGCCTACCAGTTAACTTTGCCCAGTCATTCTAAGATCCATCCTGCTTTTGATGTCTCATGCTTAAAGAAAGTGATTGGAACTAAGTGCCAACATCAAACTAGTCTCCCTGATTTAGATGAAGAAGGTTCCATTTGGTTGCATCCACAAGCATCCTTGGACCAGAGAGAGCGTTTCCTCTGTCATTGCACCATCAAAGAAGTGTTAGTTCAATGGAAAGATACAACTCTAGAAGATGCCACCTAGGATTCAACAACCATTTGCGACAATTTCCTCATCTCAAACCTTGAGGACAAGGTTGTTATTCAAGGGGGAGGGCATGATAGGGACCTAACCTCCATAACCCCTCATGTAGGTAGAATAATATACTTTCCATGTAATAAAGGCCAAAATTAGTTAATAAGGAATATTTAATAAATGTGAACAAGTCAATGTAAGAAGATTTAATAGAAGCTTTCGCTTCTAGAAAGATCTTCCTCTAGATTGTTCTTTAGAAGATAGAATTAGTATATAAATAAGAGTAGGAGGCATGATAAATATTAGTCTTCAGAATTATTGTAATAGAGTGTTACTCTGCTGGAGGTTTCCCCTTCAAAGAGGCAAGTGAACATTGATTCTTATCAATAAAAGTATTATTTTTTGTTGTGGTTCTCTACATTTTATTGTTTCGCTAGTATTTTCGCTAGTATTTCTGTTTTCTGCTTAATATAATAGATATGGTACCTAACACTTAATTAAAGGTGAAACCATTAATAATAATTTCAAATTAGGAAGCATCATAACATGAACCCTCTCATTAAAATTTGTATAAGATGAAAATTAAATAATCATGTGATAATTGGATTTATCAAAAGGTAGTGAATGGGATAAATACACCAATGCCAAACTGTTAAGGGAACAACAATTAAAACCATTCAAGATTTGAGTATGTAGCACCAACTACTACTCTATCATAAGGTAAAAACAATAGACTCCATCCACTCACATGTTGGAAGACAAACGGTGACCCCCTGGAAATGAAGAGGTCATTGGTGCACTATGTGTGCAACTTATACGACCCACATACGACCCCAAAGATTGCAAAATTGGCATGTATGGCTAGTTAGTTGATTCAATTTCTTAGTGGGGAAATGTACTGTCTCTAAAACGACTACAAGAAACAATTGACACCTTAGAAAAAAAGATGATGGAATGTAGCAGCCATGGCAAGAAAGTGACACATTTTTTTCCTCTCCAACAGTAAATAAAAAAAGAAAGACATAATTGAAAACTCTCTACAATAGTGCAACAACCATATTATCAGAGCCATTGATCTTGAATATCAGAGTGAAATGAACAATGTGCATTTTAGAGTTGTTGGGATTCATCTTATTCAAATGGAGAGTGAAACCATGAGAGAATTCCCGAGGGATAACTAAGAAATGAACTCTTACACTAATAAAAATTACTAGGTAGCCATTAACATAAAGTAGCTTCCATTAAAATCACTAAAAACAATTAAAAATGAAGAAGGAAAATATATCAAGAACATATAAAATATATCAAGAACATATAAGAGATTCTCATTTCACATAGCATCAGTCACATAATGGAAATAATGATTTGATCCGCCGGAACTCAAAGTGGAAAAACAAAACAACATCAAACGGTTTTCTCACTCATATTTTGATAATCATATTTACAATGCAATTAGATGGTTTTGTGTGCATCTTCCTCTCCTTGAATAGAAATCAACAAAAATCCATTTAAGAGTGAAATTCCAAGAAGAAATAGGGATAGTTGGGGTTATGGGAAGGCCAATAAGCCTAACCTTTGATTTTTCATTCCTCATTCTTTCTCTCATATTTTCATTTTCTATTTTTATTAAATTTTTTATTTTTCCTCTCATTTATCTTATTTAATTTTACATTGCATTGTTTTTTGTGTCTTATACAAGTTGATAGCTATGGGTGTCGTGGAATTGATAGATATGGGTGTTTTGGATATGGCTCCAACACTTAATAAAAGGTGAAACCGTTAACAAGAATGTCAACACAAGAATCATCATAAAATGCTTATTGATCTCATTAAACATTGTATGGGATGAAATATAAATAATCATGCGATAATTGGGTTCTTAAAAAATAAGTGAATTGGACAAATACACCAATGCCAAACTATTAAGAGAACAAAAAATCAAAACCAAATCCAAGCTCCGAGTATGTGTTATGAATTACCAGTCTAGCATAAGGGAAAAAATAACAAACGCCATCCACTCATATGTAGGTAGAGGAAGGGTGACTTCCTCAGAAGGAAGAGGTCGCTAGTATGTTGGGCATATGGCCCGTAAGACCCACATATAGCCCTCGAGATTACAAAATTGGCCGCTACCACATGTAGGTAGGTTCAATCTCTTACCGAGGCAATGTACAATCTCTAAAATGACTTCATGCAACAATTGATCCTCTATAGAACAAGATGATGGTTTGTAGAAGCCATGATAAGCAAGCAAGACATTTCCCCCCACTGCAATAGTGAATAAACAAAGAAAACTAGAATTGGAAACTCTTTACAATAGTGAAACAACCATATTATTTGATCCATTGATCTTGAATATTAGAGTGAAATGAATGGTGTCCACTCCAGATTTGTTGGGATTCATCTTAGACAAATGGAGAGTGAAACAATAATATAATTCATCAAGCATCATGGAGAAACAAACTCTTGCACTATTAAAAATTTCCAGGAAGCCTCTAACACATAGTAGCTTCCATTAAACACACAAGTATAAATGAAAAATGAAGAAGGGTAATATATCAAGTACATATAAGAGATTCTTAATGCACATGACATCAATCACATAATGGACACAGTAATTTCACTCACTTGAAGAAACTCAAAGGGAAAAAAACCCAACATTGAATGGTTTTCTCAATCATATTTCGATGATCAAATTTACAATGCACTAAGATGGCTTTGTGTGCATTCTCCTCTCCTTGGCCAGTAATCAACAAAATATTTTTGAGAGTGAATTACAAGAAGAAATA
>ML820717.1:0-18219 GCA_009831015.1 Picea engelmannii
AATATTTGGTGTATTTGGGGTATGTTATCGATGGAAGGGAGTTCAATATAGATCCCACAAATATGGAGGCCATCATGAAATGGACATTTCCTACAAATGTCACTAAATATAGGAGTTTGTTTGGGGCAAAAAAGTACTTGGGGAAGTTTGTAAATTCATTTTTAGTGGTAGTTGTACCACTCCACACCATAATAGTGAGTGGTAAGAGTTTCCACTAAGGGGGGGAATAAGAAGAAGGATTTCAATGAGATGAAAATAAACATCACTCAAGCACCAATTCTTGCATTACCAAAATTGCAAAATCCTTTCGAATTGGATATAGGTGCAAGTGGGTATGTCATGGGAGATTTTTTATGCAAGGAGGAAGGCTTGTATGCTACCATTGTAAAATACTTCAAGGGGGAGTTCTCAACTACCCTAAATATGACAAGGAACTCTATGCCCAGGTTCAAGATATCAAGAAGTGGAAGCATTATTTGATGGGAAAGGATACCATCATCCATATAGACCGCCATCATGTTGAAATCCCTTACTTTGTCCCTAGGTATCTTTTTATCTAGTGATTTCCTTGTTGTAAATCAAATTATCAGCTCACAAAAAACATAAACCTGCTAGAATATTCGACTCGAATAAAGATAATTGAAGCAATACTAAAAACTAAAAATATCAACCATAATACACAAAGATATTATTCTCATTAAATAATCCTATCATTCAAATAACTTCAAAGATTACAAGGGCTCTCGTACCTGGGATAATGTCCCAAAAAGAAATACAAAAAACTATGAATGGTACATGTAAACCTGAGAAATATCTTATGTTGTTGTACAACCTTGTACTTTCATGCTTCTCAACATGTATGCAATTTTCCTTAAACAAACTCGTGTATACATGTTTGTCTCCATTGAAACCCATGTACACACACTCAAATAATATACAGGACTCTGTACAACACAACCCTTCTTCTATGGCTCTAATCAGGGGAAACACACTTGTGAATTTCCCTATTCTATATTCTCCCTAGCTTGATCTCTAGATGGAGTTTCTTCTACAGCTATCCAAGATCTGCTTGAATCACATTCCTTCATGATCCAACTCTTTATATAAAAAAATTGTGTCTTCTCCTTCACAGTAGCCTTGCCTTTATAAGATTGATTTATGACCTAACCCTAATCTCCAAAGTTATTGATTATTGATATTACTTCTCATCTCACTTGAGATCAATGGTTATTATTTAATTCACTAATGCTAATTAAATAATTTCTTTAAATAAAACTCAACTCTCTAATAAAATAACTTTAATAATTCTTGTAATTAAAGTAAAGTCTCAAGGTAGAAGGATTTGGATGAATTACACACATATAGACACTTATACCTATGCATAAATACATGTATGATGCTACCAAACATCAACACTCCCTCTTAGAGAGAAAGGTATTGTGTACCACTCCAATTTTTTCTTTGAAGAACACAAACTTCCCTTTAACCAAGGGTTTGATCAGAATATCTGCAACCTACTCATTTGTGGAATTACATTGACACTTCACTTCTCCCTTATAGATTCTATCTTGGATGAAGTGTTATCTGATCTCTATATTCTTGGACCTATCATGGAATACTAGATTCTATGAGAGTTTGATACAACTCTGATTATCACAATATATCATTGTATGTTCCAACTCCTGATCAAATAAACCTATAATCAATTTTCAAATCCAAATGGATTCATAGATAGACATACTCACTACTATGTACTTTGCATATGTTGAGCTGATTTCTACAAAAGTCTACTTCCTGTTGAACCAAGTAATCATTGTTGATCCTAAGTCGAAGTGGTGCCTTGAGGTGATATTTTTATCTAATGCACTCCCTTCCCAATCTTATTTTTAATATCCATGTGATCTCACACAATATTATCGAATATATCTCAATCCATACTCCACTGTACCTCTCAAGTACCTAAGAACATGTTTTGTTTCTATCCAATGCACTTTCCTCAGCTCCACCATGAACTGACTCAAGGTGTTCACAATAAAACATATATCTATCCTAGAATTGACCAAATACATCAAGGACCCTATAATCTGCTTGTATATCTTGGGATCCACCAACTCTTAATCTAAAATGAAAACCTTATTCATATTGGTAAACATCAGTCTACATTCCTCCATCATGAATCTCCTCAAGATCTCAACTGCAAACTTCCATTTTCCAAGGAATATCTCTCCCAATATCTTCCATAAATATAAACCTAAGAAATAATGCATCAATCTAATGCCATTCATCTTGAACTAAGTAGCTAAATGTAATTTTCAGCCTACAATAATCTCCTCTTCACCTATGGGAAACAAATCATCAATGTATAAAACCAAGATGAGAGGATCAGACCCAACAAGTATGAAGTACAATTTAGAATCTTCCTCATGTTTGGTAAATCCCATACTCTACAAGTATCTGTGAATCCTGGAATACCATGCCTTGGGTTGCTATTTGAGTATGTACAAGGATTTCTTAATCCTACACAAGTGAGACTCCCTCCCATATACCTCAAGGCCTAGATGTTTCTCTATGTATACTTCATCCTCAATGATCACATTGAGGAAATTTATCTTTACATCCATATAATGAATCCTACACCTCATAACTAAAGAAATAGAAATAAAAACTTGAATAAAAGCATACCTAGCAACTAGAGAAGATGTTGCCTCATAGTCCACTCCCTCTTACCACAAACCTTGCCTTCAACTTCTCAATGCTACCATATGTAGCATGTTGGATCTTGTATATCCACCTGGAACTCACAACTAACTTTCCCTCCAGTCTCAAAACTATGTACCAAACATAATTTCTCATAACAAAGGTGTACTCCTCTACCATGGCATCCCGTCATACCTATTGATTTGTTGCTTCCTCAAAAATGGAAGCCTCAACATCAATGATGCTACTCATAAGTGAAATATAGTTCAAAAACTTCCTTGGATACCTGCACTCTTTGAATGTACTCTTAGGAGTCTCACTAGAATCTCTCAACATATATAATATCCATATATATCTCCTAACAGGACTGGAAGGGTCTAACTCCTCCTCACCACTTGAATTCTGAGTTGTTTTCTTCCCTTCAAACTTAACATATTTTCTCACAATTGTCTTCCTCTGCACTGGTATCAAGATCCTATAATCCTTTGAGGTCTCGTTGTACCCCAAAAATATACCCTTATGTCTTGAAGAATCTAGATTCATCCTCTTCTCCACAAGCACATGGATGTAAACCAAACAACCAAAGATCATCAAATGTCTTATCTCTGGCTTCACTCTCTAGAATGCCAACTTCAAGTTTTTTTACCCAAATATCCTATGAGGACTCCTCCTCTTCACATATACTATCAGGTTACATGCTTTTTCCCAAATAAACATATTCAACTCCTGGTCATGTATTATAGCCCTGGAAGAAATGATGATGGACCAATTATTTCTCTCCACAATCCCATTTTGATGAGGTTTGTATGATATTGTAATATCCTTGTTGATACATGCCTCCTTGTATAAATACTTGAATTCATTGGAGGTGTAATATCCCACATTATGTGACCTCAATACCTTGATCTTCTTCCCCATATAGTTCTCCATATGAGCCTTGAACTCATGAAACTGACTAAAGACCTCATTCTTAGTCTTCATAAGGAAGATCTAGGTTTTCCTAGAAAAGTAAGCAATGTCCACTATGTAAATATGTTGAACCTGTACCAAATAGATCTAGATAGAAAATGACATACACAATTTGCAGAGAAAATATGAGAAAAGAGAAGCATGAGAGAAAGAATGGAAGAATTTTCATTAACCAAATGCATGAATGATAATTTGCACATGATATACTCTATATAAATCAACTAATGTGCATTTTAGGAGAATACAATGCACCATAGTGGTGGTCTAGAGTGATTTGGACACACCCAAGAAGTTATGGGAGTAAATTTCCACCTAGTCTAGTCTCTCAGGTAGTCACAAGAGTAAACTGCCACCTAGTCTGAGTTAATTAGTCTCTTAGTATTCAGTTAACTGACTGAAACAATGTAAAGTGAGGAGCATATCAAGGAATCATGATTAATGCACTATTATGGTGATGATCCCAAGGAAAATGTGCATTATTTGGTGATGATCCCAATGTTGCATGATGATAATCCCAATGTGGCATCTAAACTCCACTCAATTGATCAAACTGAAGTGTGAACTGAAGAGAATATTCTCCTAGAGGAATGTTTTCGATAAACTATAGGAGACCAAATAATGACTAATAAACATAAGGAACACATTAGGAAAAAGAAATCTTAGGTGTGTGTGAAGTATCTCCAACACCCCCCCTGAACATCACTATGGTGAAAATAAAGAATGGGTCCCAACAACGAGGCCATGTTATGTAACCAAATAAAAAAGATACACTGAAACAAATGATGAAAGTGGTAAAACCTCATTGGAAAACCCCCTCCCCTCAATGTACAATGTATGTCCTTCACTCAAATATGACTGTGCAAATAATGGAACCTTTGATCAGTGAAGGTCTTGGTGAAGATGTCTACAGTCTATTCTATTGAAGGAAAAAACTGCAGGTCTAAAATCCCCTCATGTACTAATTCTCGAATGTAGTTCATGTGGATCTCAATGTGCTTCATCTGCTTCCTACGAACTAGATCTCCACAGAAATTCAGAGTGCTCTAGTTGTCACACCAGATGAAGATCAGTTTATGAAACTGAATTCCCAACTCAATGAGAAAATGTTATAGCCACATAGACTAGATTGTTATGTTAAATACCCCTATGTACTCTACCTTGTCTAAAGATACATAAATAGAAGCATGCTTCTTTCTCGACCAGTAGATATCCATGGAACCAATATTGAGTGAGTAACCATATGTGGACTTGCGATCAATGCTATCATCATCCCAATCAGAATCAGTGAACCTGATGAGGTCCAATGTAGATTTTGTTGTATATTGAATCCCAAAGGTGATGGTGCCTTGTACGTATCAAAGGATACACTTTGAAACCTTCAAATGTAGCTCATGCGGCTCCTGCATGAACCTGGAGACTGCTCCAACTGCATAGGTATGGTCTGGAGTGTGTGAGATACAACAATCTCCCCACTAGTTATTTGTACAGTGTTTTGTCAACCAGTGGAGTGTCCCCGTCATCCTCAATTCTGACTTCTGATAGGAAAGGAGTCAGGGAAGACTTGCAATCTTTCATGTGAAATATCTCAAGGAGATCTCATGCATACTTGGACTGAGACATTTTGATTCCTGATGCATCCTGATTGATCTCAATTCCAAGGAATAAATGTAGTGGACCCATATTTTTCATCGAGAAACTTTCATGCATAATCCTATTCATTGCAGCAATCATTGAATTCGAGCAACCGGTGATCAAGAAATCATCAACATATAGAACTAGGAGTAAAAGTGAATCAATCATCCTAAGCATGTAAACATTTAGGTCTCACTTACAATGTACAAATTTATGTGACAATAAGTAGGAGTCCATATTAGCATACCATTCCCTCGGATCCTTCTTGAGGCCATAAAGAAACTTCTTTAGTCAACAAAACAAAGATGAATCCTACATAAATCCATGGGGATGCTCCATGCATATCTCCTCATAGAGATCTTCGTGAAGAAATGCATTCTTCATGTCCATCTAATGGAATTCCCATCCCTTGGTTATCACAATGTTAAGTGCCAAATGTATTGAATCCATCTTCACTACTAGAGAAAAGGTCTCATCATAGTCAATGTCATGCACCTACTGAAACCCTTCAGAAACTAGCCTAGATTTGTATTTGCTAACCTTTCCATTCGTTGCACTCTTGGTTATGTAGACCCATCTGCACCTAACAAGTTTCCTTCCTAAAGGAAGGGGAACCTGATCGCGATTCTAGTTCTCAAGGAGGGAGTTGTAATCCTCCTGCATGGTGGATTTCCAAAAGGGATTTCTAGCACCCTCTAAATAGGACTATGGATATGAAGATTAAACCAATAAAATATTCTTGGGTGGCATTGGTTTAGTGGAAGTGAGTGCAAGAGGAGGATATTTGAAATCATATCAAGTCCTCCTAGTATTAGCTAGATCCCCAACAAGATCTCATGCATCCTGAAGAGTATTCTTGGCCCACTTGGGCCTCTGCTCTGAATCTGCATCTGCATCTGCATATATTGACTATGAATTTCACTATATTGACTTTGTATCTATATCATTTGAATCCTATGAATTATAAATCTCATCTGAAGCAGAGTCAACATGTGCATTCTCATCATCTTTGACAGGTGGAAGAACAAAAGTGTATGCATATGGCTACTGAGGTACATGCAAGAAACTTTCCTCGAATTGGAAACTATGCTCAATGATGAGACGGTCCAAGGAAATATCAATGAGTCTATATCCCTTCACACTATCGGGTATCCAACAAAGATACACTATGTGCTCTGTGGATCAAGTTACTTCCTCTTCTCAGAGGGAATCCTAGCCCATGCACGTGAACCAAAAATACAGAAGTGGGTCACTTCTGGTTTGAGGTTGCTCCAAGCCTCGTAGGAGATCGTATCCTTAAAATATCTATGGGGATATTTGTTTTGGATGTATGTTTCACAATTAAGTGATTCATCCCAAAATCTCTGTGGAAGTAACTTTGCATGTAGCATGCAATATGCAATCTCTTTTAGAGATCTATTTTTTCTTTCAACAACTCCATTTTGTTCCGGAGTATAGGGAACTATGTGCTGCAATTGAATCTTGACCTCATGACAAAAATTTTGTATCTCATGGTTGACATACTCTCCCCAATTATTTGTTCAGAGGACATTGATTTTCTTTCTTGACTATGTCTCAACAAGGGCTTTGAAATATTTAATCTGTTGAAAGACCTCTGATTTTTTCCTGAGAAAGAAAATCCATGTGAAGCATGAGAAATCATCAAAACAAATGAACACATACCTTTCCTTATTGATTCATGGATGTGGAAAAGTTCCCATGGGTTCACTATGGATCATATCTAAATGAAAGGAAGCCTTCTAAGTCATTCCTTTGTCAAATTTCTCTTGAGGGTGTTGTCCAAGAACACATCACTCACAAATTCCTTTGGATAAGTGGATGTCAAGTATACCATCAACCATTCCCTTCTTGATAAGTTGTTTCATATATATGCGATTTAAATTATCAAACCTTTCATTCCATATCCTACTGCTTTCATCATCATGGACAAGAAATAATGCAAAATCTAGTTCAATAAATTCATAAAATGTGTAGAGTCTAGATTGATGATTTACCTCACTGGTAGAAACCATGGAATTGGTTGTCATATCATATATATCCACTGCATCATGTTTAAATATGACTCTCTTTATGGTGCTATATTTTTTCATCTGATACATGCAGAGAACATTGACAAAAAGTTTGGGAACGTGTAGCAGATTCTCAAATCTTCCATTTGTGAGTTCAATTTTTCCTTTGTCGGTGACCTCGACTAGAGAGTTGTCCCCCATCAAAATAGGAGGACCTTTGCATGAATCCAATGAATAATAGACTTCTTTTGTGGTAGACATGTGTTGTGATGCACCTGAATCTACGATCCAAGCATCGGGAGAGGATTTGATGGCAATAAAATAATGGATAGAATTTCCTTTCTTGGGATTCTGATCTTCTGGCTTCTTCTTCTTGGCAACCTTGGGAATGTGATATCCAAGGTTGTTTTCCTGAAGTATTTGGTCCATCAAATCTATTTGTTTCTACATACATGTGGATTCTATATTGAATCCTTTATGGAAATAAGTGTATTTCTCTGCCTTTCTTCCATTTCCACCTTTGGATCTAGAGACATCATTAAAGGGTTTTGAGTACCTTTCCTTCTTTAGATTTTCATGTGCTTTCATTTTCTCTTAGTATTTATATTTATGATATTGATTACTGATACCATCTTGCACAGTAAGTGAATGCACCTTTGGGGCCTTTTATTTTTTCCATATTGATGAGCTTGTTCTGCTCTTGTGTTAATGACTTGATAAAGGCCTCAAGAGAGGGAATCGTCCAGGTGGCTGCAAAGGTAAGCCTAAATGAAATAAATGTAGATAAAAACATTGAGTATTTTGTACCAATTTTGGAGAGAATGGTAAGAAACATTTTTTTCTCCTCCTTAGATTTATCAACCCTTGCAAGCCTTGAGTTGTGACAACAAATCCTTATATTTGGTAAAGAAACATTGGAGATTGTCGAAGGTTTTTGGATTGAAAGTGAGAAATTCCACCTCAAGCATGTGTCCCCTCATCTTGTCCTATTTTCCAAAAATCCCTTCCATGGTGGTCCAAGATTCATTAGTAGTTTTACAGGAGGATATGTGAAAGAGGAGTTCAAGAGAAATGAGACTACAAATAGTTCCACACGCTTCATCCATTTGACTTAGATACTTGGATTTTTCTATGGATGATGTTGGTTCGGTTTATGTTTTCATGGATAACCTTTATAATCCTCTACCTCGAAGATGCATTATCATCTTCTCCTTCCATGCAAAGAAATTGTACAGTGTAAGAATGAATTCTTTTGGAAATTCCATTTTTTCGCTGTCTTCAATCTTCAGTACCTAAAAAAATAATTTGGTGTTTCTTTTCCCTATAAGTTTTTTGGATATGATACCATGTAAATGTGTTGAACTTGCACATAATATATCTAGCTAGAAAATGAAATACACAATTTGCAGAGAAAATATGAGAAAAGAGAATTAGGAGAGAAAGAATGGAAGAATTCTCATTAACCAAATGAATGAATGATAATTTACACATGATATAATATGTATAACTCAAATAATGCACACTGGAGGAGAATCAAATGCACCATTGTGGTGGTTTAGAGTGATATAGACACACACCAACAGTTATAGGAGTAAACTGCCACCTAGTCTAGTCTCGCAACTAGTTATGGGAGTGAACTACCACCTAGTTTGAGTTAACTTGTTTTTCAGTCTTTAGTTAAGTGCCTGAAAAAAAGTGAAGTGAGGAGGAGATCAAGAAATCATGAGTAATGTTCTAGTATGGTGATGATTCCAAGGATAATTTGCATGCGTTGGTGGTGATCCCAATGTTTCGTAGTGATAATCCCAATGTGGCATCTAGACTCCACTCAACTGATCAAACTGAAGTGTGAACTGAAGAGAATATTCTCCTAGAGTAATATTCTCCCTAAACTATAGGACATTGAATAATGACTAATAAACATAGGTAAAACCTTAGGAAAAATAACTCCTAGGTGTGTGTGAAGTATCTCCAACACATTACATATTATGATGATCCTTACATTGATGCTACTAAAATTGGCCCACTCATATATAAATATATGAGATCCAAGATCCCCTTGGACCTACTCTTGCTACTTCTAAAAGAAGACTTGGAATTCTTTCCAACTGCACACCCTCTGCACACTCCCTGCTACTCAATACTAAAATCTATAAGACCTGTAACAATCCCACTCATAATCGACAATACCCCATAGTGTATTTGTCCCAACCTACTATGCCATATCTCACATAGGATGTCATTGTCATGTACCAAATCATGAACAAGATTTCCCTACAACCTATATAAAGTCCCCTCTCTAACCCCAATGACCTATGTTGTGTATGGGCTAGCTTTCTATAAACATATGAGAAATTTCCCTCTCTTAAAATTAATGGAAAAAACCCTTGTCCTCCATAGGTGAGACTGAGAGAAAATTATTCTTCAATCCTGGTATGTAAAGAACATCCCAGGCATCCAACAAACCTCCTAACTCAAGATGAAACACAATTATTCCCTCTCCTTTCACTACATACTTGGAATCATCACCAAGTTTCATGTGAACATCTAAGACTCTCTCTATCGGAATGCTAAATAGCTCCCATGCTTCTATCATATGACATGATGCACCATTATCTAGGAACCACACTCCTGGTAGTTGTGTTGATAGAAAGGAAAGAAACTAGTGAGAAATCCTCCTCAAAATTTATTGCAAACTCATACAGTTGTGTCTTTGATGATGTCATTATATACATATTTCCTTTTCCATTCTTCTTCTCTAGAAATTGAGATGCATAATGTCCATTCTTATGACATGAGAAGCACTTGATTTTACTTAAGTCCTTCTTCTTCCCTAGATACGATGATCCTCAATTGTTGTAACCCTTCTTGTTGGAACTCTTTCCTTTTCCCTTATTTTTCTTACTAACAAGAGACAAGTTATCATAAGTACTTCCTTGCTTTCTTCTCTTAGAATCCTGTTGAGTCTCTTCCTAGATGAAATCATCCCAAAGTCTCTGCCAATCCAAGAGATTTTTGAGAGCGCAAACTCCTTTGACAAATCAATCCCATGACTTGAGAAAACCATTCAATGTCACATTCACAAGATCTATATCCTCTATTTTTCCCTTATGGTTGCAAGTTCATCATGTATCTAAGTGATCCTCATGAAATATCGAGTAACGTTGTTATATCTAGACATCTGCACAGATCTGAGTTTATTTCTTAAGACCATTTCTTATTCATGTTAGTTCTTTGGAATAAACTTACCAAGGCATCAAACATATATTTAGTCATATTCTTCTAAGATAAGTGGGGAATTAGATGATCCTTCAGTGAAAATCTAATATAGCCCTCTCAACTTTGATCTCCTTCTTTGGGTGAGCTGCCAAAGATTCTAGATTTGTCAATGGAACAAGTACTTTGTCCACAAACTCCTAAAGGTCATACTCCTTTAACACCAAATTCACTCTTTCTTTCCAAGATACGAAGTTGGATGCTCCATCCATGTAACATAACCAACCACCCACAGGTTGGAAATGCTACTTCAAGACTCGCTTCTAAAATGTTGGTCTTCTACTATTCTTACTACCTTTCTTGGGCTGAACCAGGTTCAGGTCTACCATGGTTTCCAACAAAACCCCTTTAAAACTATCGTCCCCTCTGGTAAACTAGAAGGCATCACAGTATATAGAGTGCATTGCACAGTCTCACCCGAGATAGTTCTATTGGTGGTTGCAATGCTCAAGTGCTTGCAACCTGGGAATGAGTGGGGATCTGGGATTAAACTCTGTGATCTTCATTTGTTAATTTAACATTCATCTTATATTGAATACCATGTCATTATTGTTCATGCATGTAAAATAACAAATCTAACTAGTCATTCATGCATTTTCCTAATATCTAATCATTGACAGTAAAGGAAATAAACAATATTCAATCACATAAAAAATTATCTACTGTGATTCACCCCTCCTGGGCTACGTCCACAAAGATTTGTCTTCTCTTCTCTTTTTCTATGGTGTTTCCAAAACTACAACGTCACACACATTACAACTCTCCATCAGTGGGTCGATATCTACAATGAGGCGGACTAGATCACACCAGGATCCTTATCCCATGATATAACCCTCAATATCTACCTTATTTACCGTCCTCAACTCAACAACTTACAAAACAGATCAGATTTATAGTCATTCTGTCTTCGAACGACATAGTAACAATGACCAACCAAAAGAGAGCCCTGAACTAGACCTCCTAGGTACCTGCTTATACACGTTTTTGGATTACCATCCATTACATATTCTTACCAAAACCCTAACCCTATCATGTCTAGGTATTTTTTGCATGTGTTCCTTTCATGCTTTCTGTTATTGGATAAATCTATAGGTGCGAACACTAACCGATCTCCCTAGATCCACCTGGATCTAGAACAAAGAAAGATAGAACATGACTGTTTCCCTAGATTTTGACCATTGAATTAACTAGGAGGCAAGAAAAAATAACATACCTTATTATCACTTCCTATGGTCTTTGTTGCTCTCGCTTCACTCCAGTTCTCTCGTGCAACCAAGACCAAGACAACACAAACCAACCAAAGTGAAGATAGCACAATCTATTCCACAGTCAATCTATGTATGTGATGAAGGAATTATACAATAAAGTGGAAATAGCTTTATGGGAAAGGGACATGCTACTGTATCATATTAATGGAAAGTAAATATTACAACCTGAGAATTGATGTCGCAAAATTCCTTTCGATGGCCCTTGGCTCCGACACACACGCTTGCTCAATCCTTGCATGAAGAATATCAAATCCTGTTGATAGACCTGCTAGAGTCTTCAATCTGTTGTTCAATGTTGAGTCCTTCACACAATTATTTCACTAATTCTCCAATGAATATTGCTTCACCTTTTCCATGAGAATTCCCTCAATATATAGGACAGAATGAATTATTTACTTGGATAAGAATGATCCCAAAATATCAGGGAATCTAGTACTAGGATAACCATTCGAATGCCAACCCATCCTTCTAGAAGATTCCCTTCTAGAAGCATCGAGAATTCATCTTTTTCCTTGCTTTAGAAAGAGTTCGCACCCTAGCAGTTCAACATAGTGTGAGATGTTCACACCCTGGATTAAGACAGCCTGTGAGAATCAGGCATTCTCGCAGCGTAAATATACTAGCAGCCTGCGAACCTTCTTCAAAAATGAGATTTCTGGAAAGAGAAGAAAGTAAATTTTCTCAGGAGAAAGTTCTTATGAAGAGCCTGAGTACACCATCATCAATACATCATCATCATGACCAACATCATGGGTAACAGAATTCCCCCCAAAGTATGAGGTTGGAACCAGTGACAACCGATAGACTTTTTAAGTTGCATGTGTGTGTCGGGAACCAGGAGCACACCTAATCGGAAACCTGCGAACAACCAAGCATCTGCAGAATATCATATATATCAATTCTGAGGTAGGAATTCCCATACTCATATCACAGACTGATGACATTATAGACATGGTTCATGGCCACCAATCATACACTGTGTATCCATGCCATCAAAATATAGCATAGCCACCGGAATACATTGTGGATCTATGCGAGAAATTTCAAATCAAGACGACATAGCCATGAGACATACACAGTGGATCTATGTGTCACAAATTATACATACTCCAGTGCAACCTGGATCACAAAGATGATATCTAGGGTCTTCAATCTTGTCGCCCAAAGTACGAATCTAACCATGTGATTACATGTGTTGAAGTTGAACATGGTAGAAACCACTTGATTGTCGGTCATTGATGAAACTGTTAACAAGTGCGAGGGAAATAACCATTGATGTCAATGACTCCCAAGGTACCATAGTACAATCCATCAAGTGTGAATAAATGAGTTGAAGTCAAACATCTGATGGAATCTTTCGATCAGGGGTCAATGATGTAAACCCACTGTCGAAAGCGAGGAAACCTGCCATTGAGGCATGCAAGCTCCAAGGTACCAAATAATTTCTAAGTCTTGATTTCGGATAATGAGATGAAGTCGACGGAACAAAAATTGTCATAGGAGGGCCTTGATGTATCCCCCATCAATGACATGAAATGAGTAACAGATTTTGAAGGTGAAACAGAGTAGGACTGCACACAGGGAAGGCCGACACAGAGAGAATGGATAACTGCAGATGGCTGACTCAAAATAGGTTTCAGATGGAATTCTCTTGAACATATGAACGACACGACCAATGATTTGGAAGCATTGAATCAAAGACGACGTAGGGAATGACCTTGTAATAAATCGAATGAGAGACAAATGGATTTCCCAAAACGGCTTCAAATGTGATGAATAGGGGGTGTCATGTTCAAGAGTGACACTTACTGCCAATCAATACGAAGATGAAAACATATCCCTTTCCCAAATTTTCCCCCACAATTTCTGGCGAGTACCTATTTATTTTTATGCAAGCTTGAGGAGGATAACATATTCTTGTTGATGTAAGCTCATCCTTTGGACAAGTCCCTCGGAGTATGTTTAATGAACCCTAAGAAGGAGTGGTTCGGTCCCATCACAGGTCTGTCAATATTTGTTTAACGAGTCCATAGATAGAAAACTCGAAGTTTTTTCATGAATACAGAGTTTGGAAAAACACTTAAAAGATAACTCTCTCAGTTCCTTTTTCGTAAAATAATCTGTACGAGACCGAAAAAGAGATAAATTATCGCTCACCAAACGCTTACTTCAAATACTTTATCGAGCGTGAAAATAGCAAGGTCGCTCGACGATCTTTTCATGTTTAGAGAGTCTGAAAAGAGCTTAAAGAGGACTCCAGGGGGGTTCATTTTTCGTATAACCTTGTTGAGCCCGAAAAAGTGATAAAAGTATGCTCGATCACGTTCTCATGTATTTACGAGCGCAAGAACGGACAAAGACCACGCTCGAGGTTTTTATATAAAAACCATAAAAAACAATCAAAAACGCGTGATGGCAAAGAAAAATATGTCCATATCCCGATACTTGACCATTAAAGTTGTTATGCCTGCAAAAGGTTCACTCAACATGACATTAGGGATTAGGGTTTAATATATAAATAAGCATAAAAAACCAAATGACATAGTAAAAGTAAATAAAAAGGAGTAAATACTCTTTTTACCACATCATTTTTACCTTTCCACTATTTGAGCTCCAAAAAACCCCTCTTTTACTCTTAGAGTTTGGCATCATATTGCGGGAGCTACGAGAGACCATTCAGTGAGCCGTCTGCGATAGTGAGGTAGGCTCTTCATCCTTAACACTTTCATGGTTTAATTTTGTAATTTCATTGGTTAAATTTTCATTTTTAAGTTGATTTTCCAAGCCCTACATGCGCGTTGCCATTCTCGTAGGCAGGCTATACGGGGCCTGCGAGAATGATGAATTCTCGCAGGTGAGCCTAAGGCCACCTGCGAGGTTCTCGCACTGTGCACACAGGGCACTTACGAGAACCGCAAAGCTCAAAAAAGTTTTTAAAATTTAGCCAATAAAAGAGAATGAATTCAAGAAAAAATTTGCTAATCTTCTTGTTGTGTCTCTTATGCAGATATTTGGCTATCAACATGATGCTTGAATGGCGCGAAAGATAACATGAAGAAGACAATGCAATGGCCAAAAATCATCCACCTACTATAGCTGCTTTGAGATACTGTGGGCTCTTGAAGTACTTTCGCATCCCGAGCATGAGGGCCCAAGTCAGACTATTAGAGTACCTGGTGCGCATGTGGGACCCTGATCAACAGGTATTTCAAGTGGGGGTCCACACACTGTCCTTAGACATTGAGGACATTTACTTTTTGACCGGATTTCCCCAGCGGGGGTACTATGTGAGCTTGACTGATAGCAGAGGTGGTGGGCTACAGATGAGTGAGTACTGCCATATACACTGCGTTCTCGAGGCTAAGAGAAAAAAAGGAAAAGTAGCTATCTGGGGGGTATGAGACTTGACCCTCCGTACTATCCTTTTCACTATAGCTCATATGGATGGGAGTTCTTCTCCTCACATGGTGTTACAGAGTTACTTCCAGTATGCTATTGAGTGTACTGAGCCTCGAGTGTTCAACTGGGCAGATGTTGTGCTTCGCAGTATAAAAAAGCAATTGACCAAATGTAGGCGAGGTAACCTGAAGCAATTCGGGTATGGATCTTTGTTGGTGTCCTTCTTCCTCGAGAGGGTCCCATTACTGAGGTTACAGGTTGAATGGAATATACCGGGTCCCAGGGATCCAAGGATGCTAAGATGGTGTTGTCTTATGGCCCGACACGTAGCAGGACCAATCATCAAGTATGATGATACTTTCTTTGACTGGCTTCAACCACAGTTGTTGATGGTTGACGACTATGCTTATGTCGGCTTGGATTTCCGAGGAGATCCGGATTTAGCACTACCAGAGGATGCTCAGTGGGGGGACCTTGGTAAGAAGTTCACACATTTTCTCTTTTTAAATGTTTTTGTGAATTTTTATCATATTCAAATGTTTTTGTTTTATATGTTCGTCCAAAGACTAATACAAAATCATTTGTTGATAACACATATGTTGGACCTTACATACCTCCTGGCACTTCTCCCATCCAGCGGCGAGGAGAGGTAGCGGAAGCACCATATTATGCTGAGGATTATCAATTGGTGGAACAAAATCTAGATGGCCTGACTGCAAACATTCGAGACATGACTCTAGAAGAGGTTCCACGACGCGATTAGCATCATACTATAGGGGTATCAGCATCTATGAGTCGACTGCTCCGTATATTTGCTCGAGAAGTCGTGTGTTACCGTGAACGTCATCCATGACGTCACTTTGTAGAAGCTATGAGATTCAAATTTTAACATTTTGGTCTTCAGACAAACTTTTGTAAAAAAAAAAAAACTCTTTTGATCGTTATATATACAGACGGCTTCTACCGGTTTACCTTATATTGTGTGAATATTGATGTGATTGATTTATAAATGATTCAAATGTCTGTCCAATACATAATTAGCCAATGCATCTGTTAATGTATTTAGACATCTAGGAATATGTTGATATTCAATGTGATCAAAATAACGTTCCAAGAGGCGAATTCGCAAATACACCCGTAACAAAGTAGGACTTCGAATAGAGTAGATATTACTTAACTGTAGTACTACAAGCTGTGAGTCAAGTCGCACAACCAAATGATGAATTTCGAGCGAGATAGAATCAACCAATAATTCAATAACGACGCTATACTCTGCAATGTTGTCGGTTGGACGGTCGAGGCACACACCTCGTAAAGAGACAAGTTCGTTTGTAGGGGCGTAAATTGCCCACGCAGCAGAAGTAAGGTTCTGAGTACTACGGCTAGCGCCATCAGCGAAGCCAATATAGGGTAGCAAAGACTCTGACATCTGGAAATCAAACACAACGTCACATAAGGGCAAAGACCAGATAACGACAAAAGAAAGCTATAGTAACACACAAAAAGTATGATACATTAAAATACAAGTACTTGTGCACAGATGATTTATGCATAGTACTTCTTCAAGTACAACCCATTCCTAGGTTCACTCAAAGGGATACCATCGTAATCTACCAACTCATATGCTCCTTTTTCCAAAACTCGAAAAACAATATAAGGACCTCTCCACATGGGTTCAAATTTCCCAGCTCCTAACACATCTCAATCCTGTTCATAGAGAAGAAGTGGGTGAACTGGACGAAGGCGTTTCCGGACGAGTTTAGCACTGGGGTATGTATTTATCTCATGTACAACAATTGCAGGGTCGATACCTGGCATCTCTTCATAGCTCCAGGCGAAGATGTCACGAAATTCTTTGAAAAGAGACGTATAGGTGATGATTTCGTCGAAAGAACATGAAGCTCCAATATGGACATTTTCTACAATCCTAGGTTTGATGGATATGTCAATGGGAATCGTGGGCAAGATATTACTTAAGTTGCCTTCGGCAAACACATCACGTGTAGACTCGGGAACAGTCGAAATAATGACAACGGTCGACGGGGTCAAAATCCGTTGGTAGTTCTCAAGAGTGTGTTGTTCCAGAAAGAGAATGGAACGATGATGCCCATCGTCCCAAGGGGTG
This sequence comes from Picea engelmannii, assembly GCA_009831015.1. Taxonomy (NCBI): domain Eukaryota; kingdom Viridiplantae; phylum Streptophyta; class Pinopsida; order Pinales; family Pinaceae; genus Picea; species Picea engelmannii. The sequence goes on from ML820717.1 coordinate 17,397, forward strand.
TCTTCCATGATGGACATGATCATCTCGTAAGTGGGAAAAATAACATGGAAAGGATTGGGAGACAACTCATCAAAAGAAGAGGTAGAAGGTGTTGCCGATTGAATGGCTTGATAGGCAGACTCAACTGGACTTAATGGAATTGCATCCCTGAAACAAAGATGATCTCCAGGGTCAAGGACTATCCAAGGGTCAGAAGACGCAGGAATTTCATGAGGCGAAGTGGAGATCATATTGATAGAAGCAACAGACGGGCGTGGAACATCAGGCGGTGGAATGGGGAAAGTACCCATTAATGACGAGTCCTTTAAAATGCCTACACTGACATTCTCATAACCCGGTGGGGTTTTAGCAATAAATGGTACGTTTCCAGTACGATTATCGGAATTGAAGAAGGCGAGTTGGTCGACGGTAACAACCTTTCCTTGATGAGGGAAACGTACTACATGAAAAAGTGTCGACCCAACGGTGTGCATGGAATCGATCCAACTATGCCCAAGCAAAAGATTATAATCAAGTGGAGCGTCAAAGACTTCCACTTCAACTTGGACCCTCTTACCTTATAGTGTGATGGGCAACGAAGGAACGTAGGGCTTTGTAATTTCCCCACTTTGGGACATCATCACAGGGCAGAGACTTATGATGACCAGAGTAGCCAGATGGATGTTATAGCAAGTACAAGAGTATTTGAGAGGAATTGTGGGGTCCAGTTGGCATTTATCATCATATTCCATCATTATGAGCCATTCCGCACAGGTTGGCTTTGGTTTCATTCCATTCCGACGATTTCCATGATTTTGACTATTTTGAGCTATAAGTTAATTAA
>ML820717.1:19691-56124 GCA_009831015.1 Picea engelmannii
TGTTATTTGCTGCATACACACATATAAACACATCTAAAAGGTAGATCAGCAAAGTGTTTGACGAAATACCACAACCAGGAAAAAGTTTTTAAAAAGACACCAAAACAGTGATGATCCTTGCATAATGGCTTGGGATCATTACAAGCTTAAAACCAGAGCCATTGAAGGCTTTAAGAGTGTTTTGTGATTCATTCAAGGGAGGAGAGCCTATGGATTTCCAACAAGCAAAAGACATTACACATGTCGAGGCACCCTCATCGATCACTGTTCGGCAAATGCTCTTGTCAGAGACAACAACCTGTATCTGAAATGCGAGTTGAGGGGGTAACCTTGGAATGTGATCGTCCAAGTCAAAGACTATTAAATTGGCGACTCCGCTGGGGAACAATCCCATTTTCTTTATGGCTTTTCGTGTTTTTCTTTGGCCATTTGCTCTGGTTTCACTTTTCTCCTATCCTATCAATCTTTGAGTCTTCAGGATATCCTGATAGACCCTCTGGGTCCAGAGGCCTTTTTCAATTTTGCTTCATTTTCCAAAATTTTTATTATGTTCAGACATTCTCGCATTGTACTTCATTGCAGCCTGCGAGAATAGGTAGATTTCACACTCTGCCTTTAGGTTTCAGTGCGAGGTTCTCGCACCCTGCTCAAGGGTCACCTTCGAGAATCAGTGATTCTCGCACTGTGTAATATTGTCTGCCTGTGAACTCATTTGTTCAAATTTTTGGATTTGAGTTTTGGCATTTTTAACTGCCCAGATCAGCTTGATTGCCTCATAAGAGTTTTTTGGACCATTGATTGATGTTCTTCTTGTCTTCGTTTGCATGCTTGAATAGTCTTAGTATTTCAAGGATTTTCTTGTCATTTTTGGCTTGACTTTCATTTCTTGACTTTTCTTGGCTTAACCATACTCTCTGATTTTGGGATCTGAGTGTGTTTAATTAGTTAAGGACCAGTGATTGGTTGAAAGTTGATTTTTCTTGGTCTTTATCATTTTCTTTGTTTGAAAGGTCATTTTTCTTGTGCAATTGGAAGACTATATCGGTGTGCTCTTTATTTTTGTTTTCATTGAAAGAGTTGATTGAGTTTGTCATTGCTTGTTCATTTGGTTTTTGATTTTCTGTACTCTCGCTGTCATAGTGTGGGTCCTTTTTTAAAAGTGAACAAACAGTTTTTCTTTCAAAAAATTCTTTTCGTTTTAGAAAACATTGAAAATCAAATTATTGAGATTGTTGAAGTATTTGAAAAAGACACAATAGAGAATTGTCATTTGATAAGTGATTGTTTGCATTTTCATTTTAAAGAAAATTTTGCATTGTAGTTCAAGGGTGATCTGGAAAAAATTCTCTCTCTCCCATACATAAGATTCATTGAACGAAAAGTGATATATTTCATTCTCATCCTTGCATTGTTGGGTCAGAGTCATACAACATAAGTTTCACTTATGTTTCCTTTGAGTAAACAACAACTCTTAATAACACTGCGTAATCATAAAATTTATCTAGTAACTCTTTTCTAGGGCTCTATTACACCAACATTTAGCTAGGCTAGCGCTTTGGAGTAGAAAGAGAGATACACTCTCCAAAAGCACAAAACACACAATAGCATCTTGTGTTAGGGAGTGTTACATTCCATTTGCAACATCTTGTCCTGGGAATCCCTTCTCACACAAGGGTCAAACACTAGGTTGCATTGATATTGGCAGAGTTACTCACCCTGCTTTGTTGATATCAGTGTAGAGATTGAACATATTACGGGGATCACTCGGAGGTATACCCACAATGATGAGTGGAAGCCTTTTGATTTGATTTCAGGCTAGATACCCTGCCCTTGCATGTGGATCAGACTGTCGACTGTCCCCCCAGGCTCTATTGTTGTTTGTGGTGACCTTAGTGGCCTTTCTCTCTAGGTTCTTACCTGAGGTGACTGTGGAGGGGAAAGTCTTCACGGTACCTGGAATTGACGTTGACCAAACTCACTCGGGCTCCTTGGAGGGTATACCCACGATTATGTGTGGGATCTTGCACCAGGGTGTAAGTCCGTTAAGTAGGTCGTCGGCATAAATTTTCCACCCTAGCTCCGCCCCTTCTCATCTCATTGTTGCGATGTTGGATTTCATCACCAACTAGTGGCTTCGAAATTAGAAGGTCTTGTTTGCTTGGTTTTGTTTCCTAGATTTTGTTTACTAGTGCATGTTGTTTGTTTCTTGAAGTTGACCATAGTATTTTCTTCGTGAAGTTTGTCACTCGTTTACAATAGCTCCTCCACATCGTTCATGTAGAATGCAGGGTTTATCTCCAGAGCATCTGGACGGTTCTCAACCCTTGCCCAGAAGCACACCTGGAGGCTCTCCTTGGCAGAGTGAAGTCCCAGTCGTCACCACACCACAAGTGGAACGCACTGACTCTCTAGAACATTTTCGAATTACAAATACTCGAGAGGACTTTCGACTTAACCCCAATTCTGAGAGACATTTTATGCGAGCAGACTCTTCCGAAGACTTAATTGTTGTGTATTCCGGATCTCCGACTGGACCCTTTCCCGATATAGAAGGCCAAGATCCTTTTTGGTCTACCGATGTTTTTCGATGCGACCTTTTTGGTCCAGGTTCACCTGTGATTTCTGAAATTAATCCTCCTATGATTTTCGAGATCTCTAATCTCGAGACAGTACCATTGACTACCGCTTATCACTTTACTGTCCCTGCCAAAATGGCCCATCTTGCAGCTACTACGAGTGTTCCAACTGGATTTCTTGCGGTTAGTCTCGCTCCCATCAACACACCACTGACGCCCAATGTCAATCTGACACTACCACCTGGATACCATGCGTTGAATGCTACCATTCCTACTCCCACGCAAACTCCATCCGGCTCTCCTAGTGGTCCTTCTTCTTCTGGGCATTTTCTTCCCGGTTTTGTTCCAACACTCCCTCAATTTCCTTTTGGAGGACCTTCTTCGTCTTCTACTGGAAATCCTAATCCTAGTGGTGCTATTATGTCATTCACTCCAGCTTATCAGCTTCCGGTTGGTGGACAATCTCATCAAGGTAGTATAACTCAACCCCCTCTCAGTTGGCAAATGCCAATTGGAACATTGCCCTCAATTGGTACACCACCTTCAATGGGAGGGGCAACCCCACCTTATGGGAAAAACATACCTCCTTCCTTGGCCCAGTATTGGAATCACCTGATACAAAATCCTTCTCAATCGACTGGGGGGCAGCAGTTTCCATCTGCATCCATAACACCCCCTAGCTTGGGCCAACCGTATCCAGGTTCGTTTAATCCCATTTGGGGGTCGAATGCTCAAACTCAAGCCTCTGTTCCGGGGTATAATCCGATGAGATACTATCCTGTTCAACCACCACAAAATATGCCTGGATCTTCACATTATATGCATACTGCTTATGGTCCTACTGGTTTGCCGACAGGGCTTCCTCCCCAAAGCCATCAGTACCCGCAGGTGAATCGACAGTTACCATTTCTTGCCACTTTGGATCTTCTGGATTTGTCAAGGATTTTAAATGATCCTATTCGTCACTCTCCCCAATGGCCTGTTATACCAGCCAAGCTTCCCTCGGACATTCCTAAATTCAACGGCAAAGTGGGAGAGGACCCAAACAATCACGTTATGACTTTTCACCTATGGTGTTCATCCAACTCGTTGATGGATGACTCTATTCGTTTACGGCTTTTTCAACGAACCCTTACCGGTTCTGCTACGAAGTGGTATATTGAATTGCCACGAGGTTTCTTCTCTGATTTCAACACCCTAGCTATGGATTTCCTTACGCATTACCAGTTACTGTTCTGTTATGATACGGGAACCGATATATTGACTTCTTTTAAATAGACTAAAGGAACTCATATATCTGATCACATCCATGAGTGGCGAAGGAGATGACATCTCATTAAACTTGAGCTCCCCGATCAGTTACTGGCAGAATGGTTTACCAAATCATTTGTGAATGAAATTGGTAAGGACATTTCCATGGGTGGAGTTGTCACAGAATATCAGGCTATAAATCGTGCTCAGTATCTTGACCTCGTTTATTCACAAACAGGAACCCTTTACGATTTATTACCTGAATTACCTTGTCCTAATGTTTCCAGCACTTCAACTACTCCAGTTGCCTTGCATGCAGTTGACTGTGTGATTGGTACTGCCCAAGCCCAATCACATGCCGCTTCAAGAACAAACCCTAAATTTTCTTCTTCTAATGTTCAAAATGCTCCATCTCCTGCCACTCCCACCGGAAAAACTTCTAAGGTAAATGTTGTCCAATCTACCCCAACCGGTAAAAACAAATCTAAAAAGGGGAGAGGCAAGAATAAGGAGGGAAAAAATAATACTCAAGCAGAGCAACCTAAAACTACCCCTGTTGATGACCGGGATAAGAGAAAACCCCGATACCCTTGCCTTATCTGTGGTGATGATCACTACACAAAGGATTGTCCACGACGTGTCGAGGTTACTAAGTTCCTTCAAGGAGCCCTGAAACCACATGCACCGGTTGTGTTGTCCCAACCCTTCCCGTCTCAACAACACGCTCAGTTGGTCATCCATGACCAACCCTCATCTTCTACCACTTCTTATGTTTTGATGTGTATTGGTGATTCTAAGCAGAACAACGTTTCACTCACGACTCAAGCCAAAGATTATTCTCCATCTAAGGAGAAGGTTGACGATTTACCCCCTTCTTTGGTACAATCCTCTCCCACAACTCCACCTACAAATTTTCCTCTTCATCTCGAACGACCGAGCCTCGACACAGTTCTGCAACCCCCCCTAAGGGCATCGTTCGGAAATCGACTTTCAATCCTCATGCTCGTGCAGCCCAGAACAACAACATTGTGTAAGATTTGGCTCAAGCACCTTCTGCGATGTCAGCCCTTGAAGTCCTTCAAACTTGTCCTGCACAATGGAAGGCACTGTTGAAAGATATCGATGGAATTGACCCAACGGATACGAATTTAATAGTCTTTGACTTGGACGATCACATTCCAAGGTTACCCCCTCAACTCGCATTCCAGATACAGGTTGTTGTCTCTGACAAGAACATTTGTTGAACTGTTATCGACGAGGGTGCCTCAACATGTGTAATGTCTTTTACTTGTTGGAAATCCATAGGCTCTCCTCCCTTGAATGAATCACAAAACACTCTTAAAGCCTTCAATGGCTCTGGTTTTAAGCCCTACGGTGTTCTTCCTTCGTTGCCCATCACACTAGAAGGTAAGACGGTCCAAGTTGAAGTGGAATTCTTTGACACTCCACTTGATTATAATATTTTTCTTGGCCGCAGTTGGATCGATTCCATGCGTGCCAAAGTAGGACTTCGAATAGAGTAGATATTACTTAACTGTAGTACTACAAGCTGTGAGTCAAGTCGCACAACCAAATGACGAATTCCGAGCGAGATAGCATCAACCAATAATTCAATAACGACACTATACTCTGTAATGTTGTTGGTTGCACGGCCGAGGCACACACCCGTAACTGTTATCGACGGGTTCAGGCAATATTACACAGTGTGAGAATCACTGATTCTCACAGGTGACCCTTGAGAAGGGTGTGAGAACCTCTCACTGAAACCTAAAGGCAGAGTGCAAACTCTACCTATTCTCGTAGGCTGGAATGAAGTATAGTGCGAGAATGTCTGAACATAATCAAAATTTTGGAAAATGAAGCAAAATTGAAAAAGGCCTCTGGACCCAGAGGGTCTATTAGGATATCCTGAAGACTCATAGATTGATAGGACAGGAGAAAAGTGAAACCAGAGCAAATGGCCACAGAAAAACACCAAAAGCCACAAAGAAAATGGGATTGTTCCCTAGTGGAGTTGCCAATTTTGTTATTGGATAAATCCGTAGGTGCAGACACTAACCGATCTCTCTAGATCCACCTGGATCTAGAACAAAGCAAGACAGAACATGAATCTTTCCCTAGGTTTTGACCATTGAATTAACTAGGAGGCAAGAACAAATAACATACCTTATTATCGCTTCCTATGGTATTTGTTGCTCCCGCTTCTCTCTAGTGCTCTCGTGCAGCCAAGACCAAGACAACACAAACCAACCAAAGTGAAGATAGCACAATCTATTCAACAGTCAATCTATGTATATGATCAAGGAATTATACAATAAATTTGAAATAGCTTTATGGGAAAGGGACATGCTACTGTATCATATTAATGGAAAGTAAAGATTACAACCTGAGCCTTGATGTTGCAAACTTCCTTTCGATGGCCCTTGGCTCCGACATGCACACTTTCTCAATCCTTGCATGAAGAAGATCAAATCCTCTTGATAGACCTGCTAGAGTCTTCAAGCTGTTGTCAATGATGAGTCCTTCACACAATTCTTTCACTAATTCTCCAATGAATCTTGCTTCACCTTTTCCATGAGAATTCCCTCAATATATAGGAGAGAATGAATTAGTTACTGGGATAATAATGATCCCAAAATATCAGGGAATCCAGTACTAGGATAACCATTCGAATGCCAACCCATCCTTCTAGAAGATTCCCTTCTAGAAGCATCGAGAATTCATCTTTTTCCTTGCTTTAGAAAGAGTTCACACCCTAGCAATTCAACACAATGAGAGATGTTCGCACCCTATCTTAAGACAGCCTGTGAGAATCAGGCATTCTCGCAGACAAATATACTAGCAGCCTACGAACCTTCTTCAAAAATGAGATTTCTGGAAAGAGAAGAAAGTAACTTTTCTCAGGAGAAAGTTCTTATGAAGAGCCTGTGTACACCATCATCAATACATCATCATGATGACAAAAATCATGGGTAACACTTTCCTCTTCTACATGAGCATTTGTCTTTCACGTGCTAATTTTCCGGCATGCACATCTTCCTTACACGTATTGTTTTTCTGGCATGCATGTCTACCTTACATGTGTTGCTTTTCCTACATGCATGTCTTCCTTACACGTGCTTTTTTTCCTGCATGCATGTCTACCTTACACGTGACTATTTTCCTCAAAACTAGGTCCATGCCCAACACGCCCCCAACACTGACATCATGACTAGTCTCGAGTCACTTCCTAACTCTAGTGTCTGTCACTTCTTGTGTCTGCGAGTCATACATTTCGATGATTCTCTGGCACTATGCCTAAGCCTGAATTCTCCTTTAGGCCATCTCTTGCACGAGTTGCATGATGACTGGGTTTTGTATCATCTCTCCTCCTTCCACTGTGATGCACTCTACACTCAGTTTTGTCATGTCGATCTCGACGACTAGCTATTCTACCTTTTCTTGCAAGGGCTCCAAATGAGCTTGTCATGTCACCTTCTAGTAGTGAGATCATTCTCTATCGTTGTTTGATGACTGCCATGGTTGCGTGTAGTTTGTCCTCCTTACCTTGTATCTCTTGTAAGCTTCCATCCTCTAGAAGTTGTCTCCCTACGCTCTTCTCCAGCAGTTTTTTCAGCTTGTGTATATTCTGCACAATGCTCTCTGTAGAAGCTATCACGTCCCGCTCCCTTTGCACTCTGATTTTTGGAGGATTTTTTGGCACTGTGCACTCCTCTAGTTCTTTGATATGGTCCTTGTAGTGTTTCATCATCTGCACTATCTTATGCATTTTATCCTATGCTGACAGTCCTTATATTCCTTCGTTGCCTGATATGGCTTGGAACACTACGTGGATCTGGTTTTTCATCTCATCCATCTTCTTTTATTTCCCTTATTGGATAATTTCCTCCTTCAGTAAGGTGTTGTCTTCCTATGAAAACTATAATTTTGTCACATCAGATCTTTCTCTGGACTGAATTTCATGTGCGATGCTCACTTGTAATTTATAAAGTTATTTGGTTGGAATCTTGGGCAATGCCAAGTCCAACATCCCAATCTCTCTCAGTGGCCTCTGCATTGTCTCCTCACCCATGAACAACATGTTGGGAGAAATCATGAAGTTTACACTCCCCTGCATCGTGATCTGCACTGTCTCACCCACTAGTACCCCTTCTTTCACTGGCATTGTTGTATTTTGTTGTTGCTACTCTGTTTTGAACTTTAACTGCTCCAGAGAAGTTTCCACCTCTCGTATTTGCTCCAAAATTGAAGCTCTATGGTTCTCGACATTCTCCCACATGTCTAACAATTTATCCTCTATTGTCGTGGCTATCAAATCCATGTCGTCTTGCATCAATTTTGTTTCCATGGGATTCCTATGGGCCTTGAACTTCTTTATAGAACCACTTGGTTTCTCCCCTGTTATCTTCCTTTGGTCCTATGGTGGTTCAAATTCTTATGGAATCTGTGTATCCCTACCAGTATCCTTCCTTTCTCCTTCTTCCATTGATACTTATTGTGTCTTTGTCAACCTTTCCTCCGGCCACACTATTTTTTTCCCTATGTACGTGGTCCCTGTGTAGATCCACGTTGGGATTTATTCTTAGTTATGTCTTTATTCTATATGGGATTGTTTCCCCCTTCTTGTCCCTGTGTTGTGTTTTTATTTTTTCTTACGTCGTTTGTGCATGTCTATTGCACAGGGACTGTTCTACCCTATGTTGGCCTTTGACCAAGTTGTGGGAGATACTTGGTCATATTTGACCATTTTTGGGACTTCGACGCCCTATCGAAGGAAGAGCGCAAGACAAAGAAAAGATCACGGGATCTCGATCCACTTTTGGACCCCTTTTTAGGGTTTGGGTTAATGTAATGGGAAAGGGATGTCAACCCGTGGGTTTACCCACACTTAGGACCACTTTTGTATGTATAAATAGATGTCCAGGCAAGGTAGAAGAGACCCGATGGCTTAGTGCTAGTAATTAGATCTATGTGATCGAATGTGGATTGTAAATTCTTTGTGCATGATTGTACAAGACTTGCAGAGCTCAATGCAAGTTGTTGTAGGAGGTTGTGAAAGGCTTTGTGCTGAAGCGCAAGGAAGAAGGATCAAGCAAGTTGCACAGATCTTATGTCCTATGCAGAGTAAGGGTTGTTGAGGCTCTGTGTTGTAACTACTTGACCAAGATAATAAAGAAGAAGAGTTGGTGGACATAGCCCTAGGGTGGGGGTGAGCCACGTAAATCTCTGTGTGATGCTTTATGCTTTGATTTAGTGTGTTTACTTCTTCTTCTACTAAGTGCTTTGATATTTGTAGGAATATCTGCTTATGCTCTGTGCTCCTATATGTGTATGAATGTTATATCTGATGTGTATGGAGATTCTTAGTGTTGATCTACTGGGTTTGATCTAGTTAGTGTTGCTAAGTGCTTGAATACTATAGATTAGTGTGAATGTTGTGAAGCTTTGTCTTATAAGAGAAGTGGTTATTGAAAGTATCTTGAGGAAATAACGGTGCTAAGTGCTCTAGTAAGTTGTATAATAACATATTTGTGTCCCAGCTATGGTTGCAGATGCCTAAGTCTTACAACCACCCCTGCCTCTACCTTGGGTGAGACTTCATATTCTTTGCAGGTGTTGTCAGAAGGGATGGTAGTTAGGGTTTTCTTGGTGCGTTGTTGTAGCGTTGAACCCTGGGTCTGCCCCTGTGCCAACAAATGGTTCCAATGCCAAGATAAGAACTGTGATTATTGGGAACTAATAAAGAAAATATTTGTGCAAAGATTCGATCTAGAAACCGGGAAATCTTTGTGCGTAGATCTATTGCCCTAGTGCAGAGTGTTCTACTTAACCTGTGACGATTTGTACCAAGAAAGAAAGGTCAGATCTACAAAAAAGAGGTAAGATATGTAAGCGTTGTGCTCTAATAGAGGTAAGAACGGTCAAAAGTTTTTAGATATGGAATATTTGTGCTCTGCAAAAGTAAAATAAGTGAAACTTTTTGTTTCTAGAGTATGGGTTTAGGTATGTTTGATAGATTATGTCCTAGCTTGGAAACTAGGGCTCTGATATATGAAAGAAATTTTGATATGAATAGATATGACAGATATGTTATACCTATGCATAGAAAGAATGTCTGGACTAACAAGCAGATGCAGGACCCTCAAAAGAATTTTTTTCAGGATAGCTACCATAACCCTAGTGCGCAGTACATAAGAGATTGGGGATCATTTAAAATACAGAGAGGATTAACCCTCTGTTATAGTTGCAGAAGACGGGGACATCTTGCTAAGGAATTCCCTAGTGGAATACCTAGTTGTCTCTGTTGCAAAACTTTGGACCATGAAGTATTAGATTGCCCTAGAATGATTGCTAAAATGGAAGGCATGAATCTGAAAGAAGAAAACCCTGAGGCAGATCCATAAATAACAGAACCCCAGAGAGAATCAGACAAGATGTTACTACAGATACAAGACACCTTGAATGATCATCGACATGTTATATTATCAGAGGTTTTTAACAAGAAAGAATGCATCGAGGTAAGAATAGGAGACTTCGATGTTGACTGTGTTCTAGATGAGGAAACACAGGTGAATGTTATGACAGAAAGAACTTGGGAATCCATAGGGAGTCCTATTATGACCCCTTCACTGAGTGGAATAGGGTTATTCAGAGAGAAACTAGTAAACCTATGTGGAAGGCTCAATCAGATATTTATGAATGTTAATGGAACTTCAACAGAAGAAGATTTTGAGATTATCAAATTTATTGAGGACAGCGCCCCGTTAACTATGTTACTTGGAAATCCTTGGATTGAAAGAGATCAAGCCAGTAAGAAGGAAGAAGAAAACATTTTAGAACAATTGAGACAAGAGTTAAAAGACTTCATGACCAGAAGGATCACACAGTTGATTGAAGAACAGGAGAACAGATCAAAGCTATATCACACTAGAAAGCCAGATGTCAAAGTTATTAGAACACCAGAGGACTCACAGAAGACTGAAGTTTCTATCTCAGATAAAGAAGAGATGTTATACCTGAACCCTAATAAATAACCTCATCAGCACGAAGTAACTATATCCAAGGAAAATAAGAGCCAGAACAGGAAAAGAACTACTGAAACGAAGCTCACTGGAAAGAAAGATAGAAAGTTAAGTAAGAAGAAGGCAAAGATTGAAAAGTTGCAAGAGATTCCAGATAGAACATCGCAGAAATAAAACTTGTAGAATGGGAGATTTTCCAAGATATCAGAACAACGACCTATGGCACTTTGTTATGTCGAAGCGATATAGCCGTTGGACTGATATACCCGTTCGACTTCCTCCCTGAATGAACATAAAATCATTAAAGGATCGTCACTAGACCATTGGACCTCACCATAATGGGCAGATCAACATTGATGGAAGCTTCATGCCCGTTGCAAGCAGAAAGTTGCCGAATTTCTTATTTAGTTCGTCGCGCCTTGCATGAAGAACACTTTTTCCAATTGAGAATTAGAAGATCGTCGAATAGTAGTTGTATATAGTGGTGATTGTGATCTGGTTGGTCATCCTAGTACAGTATCTGAGATCACTTTGAACCCCGACTAATTTTTCTCTCCGAGTGCGTATGTCCGACGAATTTAGCACAGCTGAAGAATCTACAAGAGAGGTACTCGCTAGCCTCAGAACCAAAAGATTCATGTTGGAATGAGGGTTTTCTATAGGTTTACAGGCATCCTCGATGAGAGGAGTGAAATCCTCCCCATCGACTACTCGAGTAGGAACATCCTGAGCTGATGCAGACCGCATAACCAAACATAAATATGATATGGCCAATGCGAGGTTGGTTTCATCCATCCTACCTTCTTACATACCACCTCTGAGTGGTGTGATCCACAGAGACAACATGCCTAGAGACTTTGAGTACACTCTAGTCACTATGTACCTACCAAATTGAGAGCGAGCTCCAAGGAGTGCAGTAAGCACTCGGTCTAGCTGCGTAGTCTCCATTGATCCCCTTCCAGAAGGAACAATAGAAGAGGTATATGAACTAGTTCAACTATGCAAGATTGTTGCCATAGTCGAAGCATGCCTTCAGAAAGAACAGGAAGAAACCACACAGGCCACCCAATCCTTAAAGAAAGCATAGGAGGAGATCATTGAGCAGCGCCAAGCTACACAACAGGAGAGGGACTCTCTCCAAGAAAAATTGGAAGAAGACAGAGCAAAGATCCAAAAGGCAAAAGATCATCTAATTGCAAAGAAGATCGAGATCAAAGAAACAGTCAACATAGCATTTCGCTCTATGACTGGCTTAGATAAGAAAGCAAAAGAACCCTTAGAACACCAAGTGATGAATCTTGTTGAATTTATTCAGCAACTTCAACAAAGAGTCGTAGAATTAGAGTCTCATACCATACCAAGTACCCCACAAGAAGATCACGACTAATGAGAAATGACTACCTGAAGCACATCAGAAAGGATTAAAGCACTCACTAAGGAATTCAAAAAATTAAGTAGTAGAAGTGCGCAGATACATAAGAACCTAACCGAGAATCCTGAATTGAAAAAATTGGAGTGGCAGCTCCAGGAGGCGAAGCATGAAGCCTAAAATATATAGGTGTAGTTGAAGGCCCTATCACCCATAGAGAAAATGAAATAGTCTTCCGAGCAGTGCATAGCGCAGCAACAGATCCATATAATCCAGAGCAAGGTAATGGAAGTAACTCAACAACTTCAACCTTTGTAGGATAAGGCATTTCATCTATTTATAGAGATCGAGAACCAAGGGACAGAGTTGCAATAGGTCATAAATTCATCACAACAATGCCTATAAGGGCCAGTGAATATCACACTCATCCAGGAGTTCACCGAGAAATAAGCAGTTGCAATGCAGCAGGTCGAAGCAGCTTGATCCAAGCTCAAGTTGTTTGAAGCAAAATTGATCAGACCTGGGTGACTCGGGATGAGTCACAGGTGACTGTTGGGGGCCTGTTGGCCCTTGACCAAGTTGTGAGAGATACTTGGTCATATTTGACCATTTTTGGCACTTCGACTCCCTATCGAAGGAAGCGGGAAAGACAAAGCAGAGATCACGCGATCTTGGTCCACTTTTGGACCCCTTTTTAGGGTTTGGGTTAATGTAATGGGAAAGCTATGTTGGCCCATGGGTTTACCCACGTTGAGACCCACTTTTGTATGTAGAAATAGATGTATAGGAAAGGTAGAAGAGACCCGATGGATTAGTGTTAGTAATTAGATCTATGTGATCGAATGTGGATTGTAAATTCTCTGTGCATGATTGTAAGAGACTTGCAGAGCTAAGTGAAAGTTGTTGTACGAGGTTGTGAAAGGATTTGTGATGAAGTGCAAGGAAGAAGGATCTAGTGAGTTACGCAGATCTTTTGTCCTATCTAGAGGAAGGGTTGTTGAGGCTCTATGCTGTAACTACTTGACCGAGATAATAAATAAGAAGATTTGGTGGACGTATCCCCAGGGTGGGGGTGAACCACGTAAATCTATGTGTGATGCTTTGTGCTTTGATTCAATGTGTTTACTTCTTCTTCTGCTAAGTGCTTTGATATTTGTAGGAATATATGCTTATGATTTGTGCTCCTAGATGTGTATGAATGTTATATATGATGTGTGTGGAGATGTTTAGTGTTTACCTATTCGGTTTGATCTAGCTTACTATTGCTAAGTGATTGAATACTATATATTAGTGTGAATGTTACAAAGCTCTGTCTTATAAGCGAAGTGGTTATTGAATGTATCTTGAGGAACTAACAGTGCTAAGTGCTCTAGTAAGATGTATAATCACATATCTATGTCCCAGCTAAGGTTGCATATTCTTGAATCTTTCAACCACCCCTACCTCTACCTCAGGTGAGACTTCATCTTCTTCGCAGGTGTTGCCGGAAGGGATGGTAGTTAGGGTTTTGTTGGTGCGTTGTTGTAGTGTTGAACCCTAGGTGTTCCCCTGTGGCAACACCCTACATCCTCTTTCATGCTCACTGTTGTTCCAGAGTCTGTACTTAAGTCTTAGAAAGTACAGTGTCTAGGCATTCGAAAGTGAGTAAAGGATAAAAAGGGTGAAGAGTCAACCTTCAAGAAAGGAAGCTAGGGTTGATTTCCAGGTTGTCGTTGTCTTGATTCCAACTATTCCTGAATGTTTATATCTCATTCAATAGTGGCCCATGAATGTTCAAGTTCTACTCGAGTAATGGTTGTTTTGAGTATGGTATCAAAGAGGTTAAGAGCAATATGGGTTTGTTCTGACAAACCGGGTTCAATATTGGGTTGTCTTACAACTGGGTCAGTCATAAAGGAACAGTGAAATTAGAGGTGATTTTGAGGTTTTTGATGCTGTATCAATTTGATCTTATAAAAGAGAACTTTGAATCCAATATTAAAGATAAAATGCAAACCAAAGTCCTTTTCCCGTAACTGAGTTATATTTTAAATCAATGGTGTGTGAAATGTGAGAAAAACATTAAGTTGTCTATAACGCGAGGCTCCTATCAAGGGAGAATATCACCCTGTAAACAGAGGAAGAAAAAGATAAGAAGAAATATGACGAAGCATAAAATATAATAATCTAAAAATCTTACAGGTCTTGTACCTGCTAATAGCTGATACAGAGGAAAAGATGTAAACAATATAGACAATTAAAAATTGATCACCACAGTAGAGGTTTTACTAAATTGCAATGTACATTCATCAGACATATATATGCGAAATGAAATTGAATATGAAATCACAGAAGAAACAAACTCATAACACAGTCTTGACGGAATTAGGAATCTTCGGATTGCTTTGTATTAATTCTTGACAAGAGAGAGTCTCTATTACAATCAACCAAAAAGGTCCAACCTTTTTTCATTCTTCTAATTTCATATTTATACAAACTTCTGCATGTTGGAAGTTCAATTGTTCCGGAATATTTTTGGTTACAAAAAAAAGGAGATTAAACGTTTCAATTCTTTGTCTTAGTCCTTCTTTCGGGCAACTGGAACGCCTTCCTTTCTTTTCTCTTCAAGTTTTGAAAATATAATAGGTAGACATTTGTCATTTTTTGATACTGGAAACCTTCCCCTTCATATGCTCGGTGCAAGTGATGCACTTCTCCACCAACTGGGCTATCAACCTAGAAGGTTGTGCTTGATTATTTGCCTCAAAAGTGTCATAATCCTTCACTAATTATGGCAACTTCCCTTCTACCTGTCGATCTTCGACGTTGATAGAAAAAAAATGTACACTTAGTTTTATTATCCATTTATCTACTTGGATTATATCTGTCTGGATTATATGTGATATTTCATCCAATTCTCTTTGATATTGAACAGGTGCTTCGTTGTATTAATCTGGCCCAGTGCCTCAGTGTTGTTTTCACTATCGAGATTCAACAACCTCCTATCTATGAAGCTGAAAGTTTCTTCGCAAGAGTTTCTTACCTCTTTAGCTCATTGTCTGCCTTCTGATATGTTATGCTCCCATGCCTTCAACAATATGTTACCTCTGGTCTGCTCTGGGATGGAGAGCCTGGAACTACTGCCCATTTCCTTTTTTTTCGTGACTATAACAGCCTCTTGGAAAATGACCTGAGCCTCCCCAACTTCTTTTTCTCTGAAGGAGATGTTTTCCAATGCTTGATCAATGAGTTGGCAGTGATTTTGAATAGTTTCCACTTTAGCAATTAAACCCCGCTGAGCAATCGATATTCTTTTTCAGATTTCTATGGATTGGGATTGGAATATTTCGATATCTATCATATGGATTTCGGTGAAGTTTAATTTGGCCTGTAATTATGCTATTAACTCCTCTTCCTGGATTATCTGTGATTGGTTGGTTTGGGCTGCCTGCTGTGTTTGTTTCGGATTGGACTTGAGTCACTCAATTTCTTTTTGATCAACTGCTCTAGCTTGTTCTATACCTTTATTCGCCTGATCTCTAGCAACTTCCTTTGCTATATCTAGTTTAGCCTCCAAAGTTTTGATTAAGCGGTTTTTCCACTTCAACTGATCTCTTAGGGACTCGACAGAATATTGGTTGGTCGTAGCAAAAGACCCCAATGTCCCTGCTATCTGAGTTGTAAATTCTTTCTTCTTCATATCTTTTCCATCGGTTAAGATTTTAAATTTCTTGGCTATCTTGCCTGCTTCTTGATAAATCTCTTTCTTCACAATGGCCTTTCTCTTCTTATCGAAGAAAAATCCGTTCGGAGGAAATTCTTCCACAGTTATGGGTGATAGTTCTTCACCGAAAATCCAACCAGCATCTGGGACCTCCTTCGTGGATTGTAGGGGAGTAAAAGAAACAATAGGACTACCAATCTGCTTGTATGATTTCCCTAAAGTAACAACCAAGGTTGATTTGCTTGTAGGGTTGGGGGTCTCAGCTTCCTGTTTCGGGCCCCCAGTTTGCTTCTTATTTTCCTGGTTTTCTTCTCAGTCAGGTGCCAAATCTTTGGAGCCCTTGGCTTCTGCTTGCTGTACATCTGCGGTCGTCGGATTCTTGCCCTGTAGGACCGAGGGAAGGCAACTCCGCCGGTGTTCCTGGAATTTGAAAAAATCGTCCATCTCTTCATGCGACAGAGCTTGTATCCAACTCAAGACCTCTGCATAGGATCTTGCACCTCGAAAAATATCATCATGAGGAAAATTCTCGTGTTCATATCTTTTAAGGAAACAATTATCCATGTGATTACTCACGACCCTATGTGGGTCGTGTTTCTTGAACTCAATGTGGACGAGTTTAATATCTTCCAAGGTTGTTGCCTCAGCCTTTGCGTGTCTAAAATCTAATAAAGAATAGGTATTCAAATGAATGGGGAAGGGTGGCCATAACTTTTTTGAAAATCCTTTAAGCTCTTTGCTTATTCCACCAATCACGGTTTTCCTAGAGATTTCGCGACAAACCAACATATCTGGTATAAATAATGGTAGAGCATATGGAGGAACAGAAGCATCGAAAACCATGATATAGGAAAATGTTGCCTCTACGTACCAGTCGGCCACGCTGCTCAAGTTGGCTACGATGCTATCTGAAATCCTGGGTGGTGGATTACCAAAGATGATGACATGCATCGGCACCATTACCCAATTGAAAATATTGTATATGAAGTCTGCGGCCTTATCCTCCCAAAGTTTTGAATGGTAGTCACGGATAGGCTTAGCATCAGATGGAGTCCAGCTCTAGCTCATTAGGGGAAAAGGCATCATGAAACAAATGGTGTCCATGATGTATGCGGACATAAAAAATGAAGCGACCTTCCCATTTTCCCTCTGCGTACGATATTATGTAATCCGACTAGTTAGATTGTCTGACAACAGTTTGGCCCAGTCGAAGGAACAACCTTCATCAACTGTATGAATCAGAGGCACCCGCGGAAGAAAAAAATGTGTGGTGTCCAAAGAAGAGATTGAATAGACTCCATTACCGTCTGCCCTGAACTTTGCAGGGTGCGAGACCCAATCTTTGATCAAATCAGACAAGTTTTTGCCGTATTGCTCGCATTCCTTCCGCTTAAAACCTTCCAGAAACTCAGTATTGTGTGAGAAGTTTGGTGTGGGTGACAATTGGTACATCACCTACAATTGTTCTGGTCTGAAAGTCCCGATAGTCACCTTATGCTCACTGATAATGGTTCTGGTCAGGATATCCACATGATCCAATGCCCGTCAGATCATATCATAATATGGAAGGAGTCGCGACCTGGCCACTACCTTATGCATCTCTAATTGAATGACGATCTTGTATTTGGTGGCCAAGTCATCTCTCTCATTATCACTGGAATCATCTGAACAGTTCACTAATTTGGACTACAGAACCTCAGAGACGTATGACCAAGTTCTGACAGAATCTATACTTCAGGGTGAAGTATCAACAACACTATCCACGCCTTGCCCTGAACTCTCAGCAATCGCCTTGGAAGATTTTCGTGGGGCCATGATAGAGGAATCTAACTTAGCTCTCCTCTAGTAAAAATGTGTATACATACATAAATTAGCTTAGTGAGAGAAGCTTCTTTGCACAAGATAGAAATGAAATTTGAAATAATGAGAGAAAAAAATCTATATCCTGACCATTTAAAGCCCTGGCGTCCTTACAAATAGAATGGTCAAATCATTTTTTGGGAAATATCTTGCCATAAAAACAACATCTTTACCTATCACTTCAAATAAATGCCATAAATTTTGATGGGTGACACAAGTTGGTGCAAAAAAATTTAAAATTAACCCGTAGACAGAGCGTGTTAATATTTTTATTAATGCACTAATTAATCTGATTCATCTTTTCAAATTAATCTTTCTTTCAACGTTAATCACCCTTTTCGGCATTCACTGTATCGGGAGATTTTACTTCCAACTTTCGAGTCCTTAAAACCTGAGATCACGATGATGCGATCTAGTTAAGCAAAAACGTAATCTAGATTAAGTGTTTAATTAATCACATTTAATTAATATTGCGACTTCGTGACTCAGGGCTACGAAGGTGGAGTTTGTTGGAAAAGTGTATGCCGAGTCGCGAAATCCTGACAGAGTTTAACTATGATAAAACTATTCACCCCTGACACTAACCCGGGTAACCTATGCGAATGTATCGTGATTTCACCTATCAGAGTTATGATGGTAAGACTTTTGGGGAGGGCGAATGCCAAGACACGAAATCCCAAAAGCACTTAAAGGTTTAAGGAACTTTACTCTCAGCGCTAACCTGGGTAAGCTTTCAAGGTTATTTCATGAATTTTCACATCGAGGCTTGGAAACAGTGTGACTTGTAACTCCTAAAACGCAATATCCCGAGGTAAAGAAAAGTGAAAACGCTTGCTCAATGGTTAAATGGAAATGGAATTAGGAGTACAACGACCACCGTCTCTTTGCATATCGAGACTACTGATATTTTCAGTGGTTAAAGGTCATGAAGTAAAATACAACTTAAAGGCCAACCTTTGATTGTAAGAATTACATTTAAACTAGTTGAAAAAGGTGGCTCCAACACTCCCGAGACCATATTTAGTATTTTTGGAACTCTCCACTCCTCAGGACATTCTTGGACCTCCATATGGATGTCCTACATTTTTATGCAGTACTTAAACTGTAGCCAGTACTTAGTTGGATCCCTCTTTGCTTGTAGCCACATACTATGGCGCGATGCCTGGAAGTTCTCTATATTCCCAAACTCTTGGAAATTTTCTATGGGAATCCTCCATGTATCCATGACAATATTTTGGATCTCTGTCAAGTATATCGCAAACATGTAACTTTTAAGTTTATTCTTTTTGGGATTAGTTGTACTATGAAGGGTTGTGTAGTTTGTTGCGCCACATTTTCCTATCCTTGAAAGGAACAAGTTGTATGTGTGTTCCTGCCACCCCATAAGTGCAATGAGGATGAATGACCAATAATAGTGGAACTCAAAGCCCCAATCTTGTGAATCCTTATAGTATTGAAGGAATGAGTTCAGTAGATAAGGGGCCCATCTCATAGATCTCCCCTTTGCGCATTGCGCTGCAACTTCTACTACTCTTGCGAGCACTTCTTCTTTTCGACACTTCCGCATTAATTTGAAACCGAGAAATCTTGTTGCAAATCGTGTCGCAGGATCATTGATGTCACTGATATTGATACCTCTATTACCCCTTTATGCAACCATACTTTTCTTTGATCTCATCTGAGATGGATTTCCCCTTATTATTGTCTTCTAGGTATTGTTTTGGCTTCTCCCCATCTGTGGGTAGCCCTGTAATCCCTGCAATGAGGTCGACATTGATATGAACTGGCCTATCCATCTATAATATGCCTCCATGCACCCTCACTAACATTTGTTTGACACATTTGTTTCTGTGTTTCTCATGCCTGAAGTGTGGTATGTCTAATAAATTCATGATGTCAGTGTTGTATAGTCCCAGGATCCACTGTATAGGCTCCAATAGTTGCGTGCCTAATGGGGCCTTCTCCCCTTCCTTCCAAGTATCTTTGTTCTACCAAATCTGGAAACTTTATGGCATCAGAGACATCATGGTCGAATTATTTAATGCTATCGACTCCTCCTACCATTTTATCGTCAGTCTTCACTCCCTTAGGAATTTTTGGCATCCCTATGGCCAATTCCCCATGTACGTGTTGTACTCTCTATGCACTACTCTCTGCTCGCTTCTTATTATTCCCTTGTGGGGACAATATCCAACCCTCTAGTATGGCCTCTTTCTCCATTTCATGCCCTGGTTCGAGATCTAAGCCCTACTGCATGGAACCCATGGTTAGTTATTCTTGCTTCGGCCCTTTTTCCCTAGACACTTTGGATTTCATCCCATCGACGTCCTCTTCTGGCTTCTCGGGCTCCTGTGCGGGTTCCTTATCCTCTTCCACATGCAATGTGATCTACTCATACTCTGGTATGTGGATTTCGTCCACATCCACCACTGTGGGCATCTCATTTGTTTTGGCTTGTGGCACCTGAGTGTTACTCCGTGTGTTTCTTCCGATTCTACTCGATGCTCCAACCCTCATTAGTGACATGGTGAGGAAATATGAATTACATGCTTCCAATTCGACAGATCGTAGCACAAATTCGCATTATGTCGCTCTTCCACGCGACTCTATGTTCTTCTCCTTAGAAAATAATACAATGGGTTTATTTCCTCACTTTTTCCAATTTTATAGCGAGACGAAGAAGTGACACCTGTGTTGCACTGACAATTGTCACTTTTTCACTTTTTTTTATTCTTTGTTTCCTGCATGCTATACCTTTCTACCCGTTAACTTCTCTTATGTGCATAGTGTTTTCGAACCTTGGTTTTCTTGCAATGCATTGTTCTATTCTACAAGTTCTATTATGTCAAGACCCTCCATGTGTGATGATCTATTTTTATTTTTATCCCCTTTTTACTTTTTATGGCTTTCCTAATTTCTCTTCTTTTTATTTGTTTTTCTCATTTTCTCTCCCTTACTTCTACTATAATACACTATATACATATCTTCTTACTATGCGGTAACTTTCTAAGTGCTAGGAGGTCGATTGTCCCTATACAGTTTCAGTCGAATCCCATTGATCATTCCTCTGAGTTCCGTACCTCCTAAATATTTCAATTGTACAACTCCCCCCTCTCTGACACTCTTCACTATGCATGGTCCCAACCATTGCATTCTAAATTTTCCTGGATGCTAAAGAAATTTACTGTCATATACCAAGACTAGGTATCCCTCCTTGAAATTCTTACCTTTAATATGTCTGTCATGCAAAGCTTTGTCCTTTGCTTTCTGTACTTCTTGGTGAAATCCTGCTATAATTCTATCTTCTTCCATATCCATTATTCGAATTAGGCTTTCTTGTATTGCACCTCGTTCTATCATGTTGGTGAATTCTGCTACACGTAGACTAGGTACCAAAAATTCTAATGGCACCACTACTTCCTATCCATACAAAAATCTGAATGGTGTCCATCCTATCAAATTTTTGCATGTAGTCTTGTATGCCCATAATACTACTGGTATCTTCAAATCCCAATCATCCCTGTTGACATTGCAGATTTTTTTCAATGCATTCTTTAGGATCTTATTAAAAGCTTCCATTGTCCCATTTGCTTGAGGGTGATAAGGTGTACCATTTTGATGATAGACTTTAAAATCCTAGTCATAGCCTTGATAGTACTATTGATGAAGTGAGTGCCTTGGTCACTCATCAAAATCCTTGGGCACAAAAATCTAGTCATCACTTGCTCAAACAGGAAGTGTTTTGTTGTCTCTGTGCTACAATATTTTACTGGTGTTTCTTCTTCCCATCTCGTTAAGTACTCTGTCGCAGTAATGATATACCTTTCTCCTGACCTCTTTTTTGGTGGGTTAATTGGTCCCACAAAGTCTATTTCCCATTTGTTGAATACTTGCAAGGTTACTTGTAGTATTAGGGGCATCTCATCTCATCTCTTAGGTTTTCCGACCCTCTGACATACATCACATCTCTAGAAGTAGTCCTTTTCATATTTGTGAATGGTCAGCCACCATAGTCCTATGTGTAATACCTTCTACGTGGTATATTTTCTTGCATAATGTCCTCTAGCTATTCCCTCATAAGCATCTACTAAAATCCTAGGCCTTTCATGTTACCGTACACATCTTCTCAAGATGCTTTCTGTGCCCATCTTGTATAAGTTTACTGCAATCAATTGATAGTCTACAACTCTGACTACTAGAGTTTTCTTCTACGTAGTGTTGAATTCTTGTGGTGCAGTCCCTATACTCAAGTATTCAATAATTTCATCAAAATATTCATCATCAACTTGGATTGAAAATAGATGTGCATCAGGGAAATTTTCCTCTAAATTTGTAGGTTCCTCTCCATTGGCTATCATCGACAGGTAATCGGGTCCTACATTCAACTTCTCTGCTTTGACTATCACTTCAAATTCAAATTACTGAAACAACAGTAACCATCTACAGATCCTCCCCCCCAACACTAGATTGTTGACTAGGTATTTGAGGGCTAAATGATTTGTGAACATCTTAAAATGTTTCCCAAGTAGATAGTGTTTGAACTTTTGCAATGCATAGACCATTTCTAGGCCTTCTCTTTCTATAGTATTGTAGTTATGTTCTGAATCTAAGAGTTTTCTGCTTGCAAATGCTATAGGATGGTCTAATTATCCTCCTCTTGGCTACACCAGAATAGCTCCAAGTGCTATGGTTGATGCATCTACATGCACATGAAATGTCTTTTTCCGGTCTCAGAATACTAGTATAGGTGTTGTGACCATTTTTTTATTTTAGAGTTTCCAAACCTCGTGAGAGTCCTCATTCCACTATAATTTACTATCCTTATTCAACAATTTCTCCATCAGCATAGTGATCTGTGCATACCCTTTTATGAATTTCTTGTAGTATCCTATGTGTCCAAATGTTTCTATCAAATGGAATATTTATTTGGGTGGTGGTAAGTTAACAATGACTGCAACCTTTGCAGAATCCACCAATAGCCCTTGTTTATAGACTAGATTTCCCAATAGTATTCCAAAAGGTGTCCCAAATATGCACTTCTTTATATTTAATGATATCTGACACTGTCTGCATCTTTCCAACATCAGACTTAACACCTCTACATAATATTTCAACAAACTGTAGACTATCCAATCATCCAGAAATACATCTAAAAAATGATGGATGAATTCTTTGAAGGTAGCTATGACTACCCTTGAGAATATAGTTGGTGCATTCTTTATCCCAAAAGGCATGACTGTGTACTGGTAGGATCCCCATTCTGTGGAAAAAGTGGTCTTGTACCTGTCTTCTGGGAATATATTATTATGATGGTAACCTGAGAATCCATCTGTGAATGAGTATGCTTTTTGGCCTCCCACATTTGTGTTGATTAATTGGGTTGGTTGTCATTGATGTCAACCCTTGAAGAAATTCCAATAGTGAATTCTGGTAGCACAAAGGTTTGGGTAATGGACCCAAGTTTGTTTGATTTATAATGGTATGAGTTTTAATATATTTGAATATAAAAATATTCTAGATGGATATTACATGTCATGCCATTTCCGGTGGTATGTGGAACATCACATAACTCCTCAGGGTTACAGAGTTATGGCCATGTGAAGTTGAAGAACCATCATGAATCATCTAGAAGCCCCAAAATGTCAAATTAGATACAAAATAAATTATTTAAATAATAACTTTAATGGAGAAATTACTAAGTGGACAAATGGTTAGAAGTGGGTTAATATGGTTAGAATGTAACCCCTTGAGGAAGCTACATGAAAGTATAAATAAGAGGAAAAGATCTCTCATTTAATCACCTATTGAATATCATTGAATATCTATTTTTTGAATAGTTATTTCGGCAGGTATTATTGATAGAGAAAAGTGTGGCAAGAAAAATGTTGCAGAAAACGTGAGGTAGAAAAATCACGGCAGGAAAACTGAGAAAGAAAAAGTGTGGCAAAGAAAGTGCGATAGAAAAATCGTGGCAAGAAAAATACCACAAAAAAAAAGTGCGGCAAAAAAATCATGGCAAGAAAACTGTGATAGAAAAAGTGTGGAAAGAAAAGTGTGGCAGAAAACATACGGCAAGAAAAGTCTGGCAAAAATCGGGGCAGAAAAAGTGCAACAGAAAAACAACGGAAAACAAATCGCAGTAGCAAAATGCTACGAGAAGAAAAAGGTTATTGGTACAGGTTGTTATAGGTTGTTACAGGTTGATTACAAGTTGATTGGTACATTTTTACAGCAGTATATCGCACAGTGATAGTGTGACATTGGTTCCATCATTCTACTTATACATCAGGGCGGTTGAACGAGGCAAGGATAGGTGGTTGTAGACACCTTCTGGTTGTAGTCGAAGAACGTAGGGGGTTGTAGTATCCTTTTGGTTGTAGACAGAGAATTGGGGATTTAGAGATTCCCTCAGGTTGTAGCCTAAGAAACTAGGGGGTTGTAGCCTCCTTTTGGTTGTAGCAAGATAATTGGGGAGTTAGAGCTTCCTTCAGGTTGTAGCCTGAGAAACTAGGGGGTTGGAGCTTCCTTCTAGTTGCAGCTAGAAAACAAAGGAAGTTGGTGCTTCCAGTTAATATAATTCTTAAAGACATATAAGAAAAATCATTATGTGGTTTTCTCTCGCTTTAGGTTTCCACGTAAAACACTAGTGTAATGTGTATGTGTGTGATTGTGCATTTGTTCATTGTCTATTTACTCTACAACTATTGGATGATAATGCTACATTGACATAACACTTGCATTTTATGGTGAAAATGGATTAAATTTATCTATTATCGATTCACCCCCCCCCCTCTCAGTAATCCAACAATTGGTATCAGAGCAGGTTCCTTCAAGAAATAGTTTAACCACTGGAAGAAGATCATGGATTATTCTAAGAATGGAGTACCAATGTTTAATGGTCAGAATGGTTTAAAGTATCAGATGTGGAGAAGAAGGGAGAAAGTATTTTTATAGGAACAGGGACATTATATTTGGCTATCAGTTGTTACATGATATGATATTTCAAAAAGGGAAAATACTGCAGCCAAGAAGGAATTGAAGAAGAATAACAAAATAGCAATGGATTTCATCTAGGAAGGATTACCTAATCCAGTAAAAGAAAAGGTTGGTAAATGTTCATCATCCAAAGAACTTTGGGATAAGTTACAGGAAAAATATTCTTCACCCATCGCAGATTCAAAAAATGCCAAAGAAGATGCAGATGCAGATATAGAAGAATTGTGTTCAGCATGTCAAATAGATTCAGAAGATGAAGAGTACATAATCACCATAGGTATGTTGTTTTCCTTTAATTGTGAAAAACACGGTCATCTTGAAATATAATTCCATGAAGGAAATGAGACAGAAAACTAATTGAAAAGGAAGACAATTATGAAGCAGAATTGATTATTGCTTTAGATGAACTAAGAGAAGAAAACAAGTCACTCAATAAATAATTGATGAAACAAAAGGAAAGTGTTCACATTTTTTAAGAAGCCCAACAATTCATCGAGAAATTAAGAACTCGGCTAGAAGAAGACAAAAAGATCGAAGAAAATCTTGAATATCAAAAGTGGTATTTGGAATCCAACATAGAAGCACATAAGGAAGAAGTGGAAATGAGAGAGAAGATATTGACAGATCATCTTAAGGAAATAGCTAATGATCTAAACCAGCTTGAGGCAAAGTTTGGTCAAGAAGAGAAAGGACTTGAAGAATAAATAATCACATTAAAAATTCATCTTGAAGAAGTGAAAAGAACAAAAGAATTCATGAAGTCTCACATAATGAAGAAAGAAGAAAGGGTTGAGAATCTTGAAGAATAAGTTGTCACATTAAGAAGTAAAATCACCAAGCTCAACAAGAATGTTGAAGAGACAGAAACATCCACATCAGTTATAGAGAATGAAGAGAAACACTCTAGGTTGCTAGAAAAGAAGAATGGAGAAAATAGAAAGAGTTATGCATAAGTACTCAAAGGACGGAATCATGGTCAACCAAAATCTAAGAAAACTATTGAAGATACATCTTCAAGAAGACCATCCATGTTCAATCCACAAAGACTCTTCAATCATGATCATGATCAATTAAGGAAACAATTCAAAAGGACTACGCCACAAACAATATCATTCACTCCCAGGTATGCAAATTTCTTTTATGGTCATTGTTTTTATTTTACATAACTTTGTACATAAGGTTGCATATTCTAGAGATTATAAAAGAAATTTTAAAGCAAGAAATGCCTATGTGGCCCCACGTAACATTGAATATTACAAATGTCATAACTATGGACACATAGCTAGTGATTGTAGAAGCATGATCCATACTTCCATGAAAGAGAACACTGATATAGGATGTAAAGAAGCATGGATAAGTAAACACCAAGAACAGGTGAACAAAGAACAGTTCCTAGAGATCAGAAGATCAGAAATAAAACTAGATGAAGAAAATTCTACAGAGAAAGAGAAAGATGTTAGATACAAAAGTTTGGAAAACAATTGAAAGAAAAGAAGGATAGGTAAATAAGGAACGGGTTCAAGAGATTGTACTGTCAGGCATTGCAGTGAAAGATGAATCCAAAGATAGAAAGAAAGAAGTCAGAGATCAGAGAGATGATGAATCTACCGATGAAGATGATGATGAATACACATCAGAGCATAAATTGTTCTAACCCATCCGGTGTAGAGACTCCAAGGTAACATGAATATTAGACAGGGGGAGTCTATGTGATAGTTGTGATAGACCAAAGAACCATTCTTTGATCAGCTTGCATAATTTGAAAAAATAGATTTATTGCAGTCATTTAGTAGAAGTACAATCAGTTGTAGTAGTGAATACTTCATGATAGTACAGTGATAAATGGGTCAGCATTATGGACAGTTGTGCAATAGAGACTTGGAAAGTATGGACATAGATGGATTCATAATAACACTTAGCAGGTTTAGACAGATATATGACAGTGGAAGAGAGAATGGATTCATATATTGGTTCAGAGGTTGGTTCAAAGACAAAGGAACATTATCATCATGGATGATAATTACACAGGAAATGGCTCGAACAATGCTAATGGATTCAAAATTGATAGATATTTTTTGGACATGTGTAATGCATACAAAAGTTCACATTCAAAATAGAGTAATTCTCAAAAACAACAATGACAAAACTCCCTACGAACTATCAAAAGGAAGACCAACAAATGTGAAGAACTTCAGAGTATTTGGAAGAAAATGCTACATCAAAAGAGAAGATGACATAATGGGAAAGTTTGACTCTCGTGTGGACAAAGGAGTACTTTTTGGTTACTCAAGTACAAGGAAAGCATACAAGTGTTACAATTTGAGGTTGAACAGGGTTGGGGAAAGAATCAATGTAATAATTGATGAAACAGGTGGACAAGAATTAAAAGAAGAAGAAAATGAATCAATGGAACAACTTTACGAAGAAGAAGTGAAAGATGAAGAAGAAGTCTACATCGAACAACCAGAAGGATTTTATTTGTCAAAGAACGCAAATTACGTGTGCAAATTGAATAAGTCCTTGAATGGTCTAAAACAGACTCCTAGAGAATGGTACTCTAGACTAGATAAATATCTACAACAGATAGGGTTTAGAAAAGGAAGTGCGGACAATAACCTCTACATCAAGGTAACTCAAGATAGTATTTTATTAATTTAATTTTATGTTGATGATATTATTTTTGGAAGTAATGATGACAAGTTAAGCCAAAAATTTGCAAAGGATATGCAGAATGAATTTGAAATTTCATTACTCGGAGAACTATCCTTCTTTCTGGGTCTTTAGATACATCAAAGAAACCGAGGAATTTTTATTTCTCAAACAAAGTATATCAAAGAAAGGATAAAGAGGTTTGGAATGGAAGATTGCAAACCAGTTACCACTCCTATGCAAACCAATTGCAAGTTCATCAAAGATGATGATTCAAAGTCTACAGGCCAGAGTAATACAGGTCAATGATTGGTAGCTTACTATAGGTGACAACATCCAGACCAGATGTAATCCAGGAAGTTGGATAGGTGTCATGATTTCAAGAAGCACCAAAGGAATCACATGTCTTAGCAATGAAGAGGATTTTCAGATATCTCAAAGGAACATAAGAGTTTGGATTATGGTATCCAAAAGGAAAGTATCTATCACTTATTTCCTACACAGATGCAAATTGGGAAGGTTTCATTGATGATTGATGAAGCACCAGTGGAGCAGAGTTCTACTTGGGTGAGTGTTTAGTATCTTGTCTAAGAAAGAAGCAATCATCAATATCTTTATCTACATTCGAAGTAGAGTATATTGCAAAAATAGTATGTTGTACTCAGGTTTTATGGATGAATTTTTTTTTGACAGATATACAGGTTGAGTGTGATGATCCCATTCCAATCTATCGTGATAATACAATTTCCATCAGTATCTCAAAGAACCCGGTGATGCACTCCAAGATGAAGCACATTCCAATAAATTATCACTTTCTATGGGAACAGGTCGCAAAGAAACACATCAAAGTTGAATATGTGGGCACAAAAGAACAAGTGGAAGACATCTTTACGAAACCTCTTCCAAGTGAAGCCTTTGAGTATCTTCGCTGCTGACTCAGAGTAATTTCTACTCCAAAATGAATTCTTTTGAATGTTTATCTTATATGTCTTAGATTTACATGAGGAAGCACCATAAAGAGGAAAGTTCAATTTGGGAGATAAATTTCAGGAAGAGTTCAATCATGGGGAGCAGCCTTGAATGGAAAGATACATTTTCCATTGATGACAAAAGGGGAGAGATTTATCAGATGCAAAGATATAATTTCTTGGAGAAAGAGCACATAGGCATGGTTCCAGGGGGAGAAATGGTAATAGGGGCAACATGAGTGATATGACTTCAGTATTGCATCAGAGTGTTACCATCAATGCCAAAGGGGGATATTGCTGATTAATTGGGTTGGTTTTCATTGATTTCAACCCTTGAAGAAAGTCCTGTAGCGAATTCTTGTAGCACAAAGGTTTGGGTAATGGACCAAAGTTTGTTTGATGTATAATGGTATGATTTTTATATATTTGAAGATAAAACCATTTTATATGGATTGTACATGTCATGCCATTTCCAGTGGTATGTGGAATGTCACATAAATCCTCATGGTTAGAGAGTTATGGCCATGTGAAGTTGAAGAACCCTCATGAGTCATCTAGAATCCCCAAAAATCAAAGTGGATACAAAAGAAATTATTTAAATAATAAAGTTAATGGAGAAATTACAAAGTGGATAAGTGGTTAGAAGTGGGATAGCCTTAAAATAGGGAAAGTGGTTTAATATGGTTAGAAGGTAAATAATAAAGTGAAGTGATGAGTGTACTATAAGTCAAAGTGGATACAAAATAAATTATTCAAATAATAAAGTTAATGGAGAAATTACTAAGTGGACAAGTGGTTAGAAGCGGGTTATCCCTAAAATAAGGAAAGTGGGTTAAGATGGTTAGAAGGTAACCCCTTGAGGAAGCTACATGAAAGTATAAATAAGAGGTAAAGGTATCTCATTTCATCACCTATTGAATATCATTGAATATATATTTTGTGAAAGGTTTTTTGGGCATGTATTATTGATAGAGAAAAGTGTGGCATAAAAAGTGTGGTAAGAAAAGTGCAGAAGAAAAAGTGTGGCAGGAAAAGTAGGGAAGAAAAATCATGGAAGGAAAAATGTGGAAAAAAAAGTGTGGTGGAAAAATTGCGACAAAATAAGTGCAGCAAGAAAAGTCGCAGCAAAAAAACTACGGAAAAAAAAAAAAAGTGCGGCAGAAAAATCGTGGCAGGAAAAGTGTGGTAGGAAAATCATGGCAGGAAAAGTGTGATAGAAAAACCGTGGCAGAAAAAGTGCGGCAGGAAAAGTACAACAAAAACCACGAAAAAAAAAGTGCGGCAGAAAAATCGTGGCAGCAGAACGCTATAGGAAGAAAAATATTATTGGTACAGGTTGTTACAGGTTGATTACAGGTTTACAACAGTATATCTCACAATGATAGTGTGAAAATGTTTCCATCTTTCTACTTCTACGTCGGGGCGATTGGATAGGGCAAGGAAAGGTGGTTGTAGTCACCTTCCGGTTGTAGATGGAGAACATAGGGGGTTGTAGCTTCCTTTTAATTGTAGCCAGAGAATTGGGGAGTTGGAGCTTCCCTCAATTTGTAGCTTGAGAAAGTAGGGGTTTGTAGCCTCCTTCTGGTTGTAGCCAGATAATTGGGGAGTTGGAGCTTCCTCCAAGTTGTAGCCTAAGAAACTAGGGGGTTGGAGCCTCCTTCGAGTTGCAGTTGGAAAAGAAAGGAGGTTGGTTATTCCAATGAATGTAATTCGTAAAGACATATAAGAAAAATCATTATGTGGTTTTCTCCTGCTTTGGGTTTCCACGTAAAACACTGGTGTACTTTGTATGTGTGTGATTGCTCATTTTTTCATTTTTTATTTACTCTGCAATTATTGGATGATAATGCTACATTGATATAATACTTGCATTTTATTGTAAAAAATGATTAAATTTCTCTATTATCGATTCACCCCCCCTCTCAGTAATCCAAAAATTCTGTAATACCTCATCTCTGAAAGGGGTGGGAAAAAGGTCATGTAGGCAAGAACCATTCACTTTCCTAATATATACATAGATCCTTATGCCTCCTTTCTTATTCACCTGGACTACCATAGGGATTATCCATTTTGATTCTTCTATTGGTTCTATGATTCTAGCTTCCAACATTCTATCAACTTCTTCTTTTACTTTCTTCTTATATATTATTTTCAGTATATATGGTCATTGTCTGATAGATCTAGCCCCATATTTGAGAGGTATCTTTATCTTTCCTAGCTCTCCTATTATTCCTTTCATCTCTATAAAGGTTGTTGGGAATAGGTCATTGTAACTATGTTATTCTTTCTACTATTTGTTCATCCCAGTAGTCTTCAATACTGGCCATTTTGGGATTATCATTTGTCCCAATATTTACTTTATTCACCTTGATTGGCGCAACAAATACTTATGATTCTAGAGATGGACCTTCCACCTCTCTTTGTCCTTTAATTTTAATGTTGTGTGGGTCATATTCATTTGTTGCTTCTTCCTGCACATGATAGCATGACAATAGTTCTTTCACTATCTGTTTATTCTGTTGTTGATACTCTATTATAAGTTCAACCTCTGGTTCCTTAATAAAAATCACCCCTCTGATTTTCTTGAGTGTTGAATCAATGTTGGGGTTCTCATGTTCAAATGAAAAAGTGAATCTAAAATTCTTATGTAATTTTGTCCATTTTGTAGTGTCTTTGCTCAGTTCCTGGTCTACATACCTATTTGTTGGAATTCCTTCCAATGTGTGAATGAAGTGATGAGGCCATTCTTATAGTGGTGTCATTTTCCATAATGTTCTACACTTATTCAAGTTTTCTTTTGGTGTCCCATCTCCATCATATCTTTGTAGTTCATTGCTTCCATGTTCTATGCCAAATCTAATGCGCAGTAACCACTTACATTGATATCAATCCTTTATTGTCTCTTTGTGCTCACCCCACTATATTGTAGGTTTTTCCTTGAGTGCTATATCCAGGGCTAAGAGCCTCTGATTTTATACCACTTCATCTTTGTATCTTGTTAGAAATTATTCTAAGTCATTCACCCCATGAAAACTAGGAGGTTCTCTTATCTCTGTACCTACCCATCTTACTCTGCGGTCTATTCTTGTGCACATTCTTGTGGATACTTCATGTAATATTTGTTTCCAATTCTCCAACTCTGTATCTGAGTCTGAAGCACATGATTTGATGCTTCTCCAATTGAGTAATCCATATGTATTTGGATTCAAATAATCTTTGTCTCGTGCAGTGGTTGTGTATAACTGGTTGATTTCCTCCAGGTCTAAGCAAGTGGGTTCTACAAACCTTTCTCCTTCTGATGGGTCTAGTGGTGCAATGACTATGTATTATCTTAAATAGAATGTCATCTTCCTTGTCTTGAAATTGATTATGGCCTGGTTTTCAAACTCCCAATCCAAGATAAGAAATGTTGGATAAGGTGGTGTTCCATCCACTATTTTTATCACTTCAAAATCGGTTTTAGTGCACACTCCATCCAGATATATTGTCACACCATGTATCCTTCCAATTGGAAGAACCCTGTGTTGATTTGCGAGTTTCAACTGAACAAGTGAATATCCTAATGTGGGCTCTCCCATACATTGCCATGTCTTCTTGGGTAACATGTTTACTTCGGAGCCTAAATCCAGTATAATATCCCCCATGTTGAAATATCCAATGTTGCCATTTAGTCTGAACTCTATACTTGTTCTCCTCCTTGTATGTAGATGATTAACCATTTTCTTCTCTAGCTTCCTCTCTACGTCTATGTTACATATTTCTAACATATTTTGTAATACTTTAACAGATGATGGATCATTTAGTATTTTAACAAAGGATTGTAGAAAATCCTTTATGGTACTTACCTGTCCTAGGGGATATACTTCATTAGTGTGATCTAGCGATGAACGCATATCGTACGTTGGTATGTCCTAAGTATGTTTCACAGTTGATGTAGATGCAACATCTGGCTTCAAGAATTCTTTTATGGCTTGATTTAATAGCTCCTTTTCATTCTATGCATCAAACTTCTTATGTGGTTCAACATTCTTATTCACCCATTGGTGTTGTGCTGCATCTTGTCTTATTGCATCATCTCATGTCTTATCTCCTTCGCGCATAACTATTTTGATTTTTCTTCTAGAATCCCTTTCTTTGGTAGAAATCCACTGAACATTCTAATTGTTCTAATTCATATTTTCGTGGATGTTTCCAAATAGTGTCAGACATTCTTCTGTGTCATGGTCTGATGTGCGCCAATACATACATGTCATAGGTGGAAGTGAAAATTCTCTTTCATAGTGTCTTGGTTCTTGACAATTATGGAATACCATCGGTCCTCTGCCTCTTCCAAATCCTCCTCTACCTATTCTTCCACCTCTACAGCCAGCTCGATCTCCTCGCGATGTGTTGTAATGAGGCACCTAATTGTACTGTGCAGGATTATACTGAGGATATGTGGTGTTTTACTAGGGCTGTGCAGTGTTATACTATTGTTGTGTAGTGTTATATGGGGTTGGTACTTGGTTAAAATGTGGTGCATCTTGCCCTATCATCATTTCTTCCTACACCCTATAGGTTTTTGATGTTCTTTCCTTCATCATCTCCATTGTCCTGCAATATTTGTCTTCATGGACCACTGGCCTGCAACTGTTGCAATATGAACTCTTAGGAATTATCTAGTATTTCTACATAATTTGAAAATGATATGGATCATGTCCCTATGTCTTACATATCTCACACCATATTCCTCATGATGGAAAAGGTTTTGGAAGTCCTGTTTCCATGTACTGCACAAATGTTGGGAACTCATTCTTGTGATTTCCTTATGTCCTCATGTGGTACACCAAACAACTTCTCTTTTTTCCTTACTTCTATTATGGTTTAGTTGAAATGTTAAATTCTTCAGATCCTCCTTCAGCTCCTCTATTGTTGGATTTGTCTTCTAATATTGGTTCTCTTCTAGTTTTAAGGCTTCTTGCAGAGCCTCTGCCTAAGTTTCAAACTTTTGTTGTCTCAAAGGGTATTTCAGGTATGGTAGAAGGGAATTCACAAATAGATTTCTATGATCCATATATGTCATGACATACTTCAGATTTCCCTTCAATCCTTTGAATATCTGGTCAATATCCCAGACAGATTCCCCTAGTTTTTGTATAATATCTATCATATCATTCATGTATTGACCCTCTAAGCTAGGATTATGGACTTCATTTATCAGCATCTTCTTGATCCACAATTGTTCTAGTTGTCCCTAGTGGATTGTTTGCAGCTAAGCTCATGTACCAATATAGTTTGTGGTCTCTTAGTGTGATAGCTAACTGGGAAAGTTTTGTATCCTCATCTGTGACCTACTTCTCTTCCCAGATATTCTCGTAGATGAACACATGCTTCTCAGGGTCGTCAGATTCCTCTCCCTTGAATTCTAATAACCTGATGGTGGGATCATGTCCTGCCATCCTGAATGATAAAATACTACCTCTGCGCGGTGTAGATCCTTGACTAATTCTTCCTGAACTAGCTCCTCCAGTTGTTTCTCCCTGTGTAGATGTACTTCTTGTTATGTTTCTTCCATTGAAATTCAGTTGTCTAAATGGTGGTGTTCTCTCTGGTGTATTGGTCATAGATGGGTTTATGGGTTCCACACTGACATTGATATGGATATGATTTATGCCTTTAGTTCCTGACCTTGGACCTCTTGTATTCCTTTTGTATGTCGTGTGCAGGATTTCCTCAATCTTCTCCACAGCCCGTAGATCCTCTACCTCTTCTTCATCACTTTCCAAGCCTTCCCTCATGGCTATGGATATCTTCTTATTGTTCATCTTGTATTTGTAGGGTTCTCCATTACATGTTCTTCAAGTTGTTTCCATGGTCTTCTTAATCTAGTCTTCCTCCATCACGATTGGATCCAATGCCTCCTCCTTCTTTCCTTTATTCATTTGGTCCTCCATTTCTCCGTCTCTTGTCAGTGCTTCCCCCCTTCCCCCATCCACACAAGGAAGTTTAGTTTTCTGATGCCATTTTCATTACACCTTTGTTATATGGTAAATTATTGATGGAAGTATACAATGATATGATATAACTACCTCTATATCCCTTCAAGAACTCTTTCTATACTTTGTTGTAAGACTTTGCAGTATCTAATGCAAATTCTGTGATAAATCCTGCAATAATGTTGTCTAACCAGAAATCTACTATGCACGTAAATTTATTGTCTACTTGTTGTAATTGTGAAATGTCCATAGAATTCCCTCTAGCTTTCTAATATGATTCGTAGGGTGGTTGTATTTCAACCTCAATATCCACTCCTGCAACACATGCGGGAAATCACAAAAAAATACTTCATGTAAGTCGATAAATATGTACTTGTCCAAATATTTGTGCGGTGTTAACTTCAGGTTTTTGTTATCTTTCTAGGCAAATTCTAGCTCCTTTATTTTCAACCAGCTCTCGATCTCTACCTTTGTTGGGTTGCACAGTATAAACATCCCCTTTTATAATCTCATTATTTTAGCGTTTCCTCACCAGATCTAACATTATTTTCACAATTCTCCAACAGATCTCATAGACTCAATCCCATTATGTTCCAACCAACAACAAAACCATTTGTTGGTCTTCTACTATTATTACTACCTTTCTTGGGCTAACCCAAGTTCAGGTCTACCATGGTTTCCAACAAAACCCCTTTAAAACTATTGGCCCCTCTAGTAAACCAAAAGGCAGTGCAATACACAGAGTGCACTACGTAGTCTCACGTGAGATAGTTCTATTGGTGGCTGCAATGCTCAAGTGCTTGCAGCCTGGGAATGAGTGGGGATATGGGATTAAACTATGTGATATTCATTTTTTACTTTAACATTCAACTTATATTGAATACCCTGTCATTCTTATTCATGCATGTAAAATAGCATATCTAACTAGTTATTGATGCATTTGTCTAATATATAATCATTGACAGTAAAGGAATACACAATATTCAATCACATAACACATCCTCTATTGTGGTTCACCCCTCCTGGGATACGTCCACAAATATTTGGTTTCTCTGTTCTTTTATTATGGTGTTTCCAAAACTATGGCGTCATGCGCATTACAACTCTACATCAACATGTTGAGATCTACAATGAGGTGGACTAGGTCACACCAGGCTCCTCAGCCTGTGATCTAACCCTCAAGATCTACCTTATTCCCCCTCATCAGCTCAACATATTACAAAACATATCATATTTACAGTCATTTTGTCTTCGAACGACAAAGTAACAATTAACAACCGAAAGAGAGCCCCGACCTAAACCTCCTAGGTACCCACTTATATACGTTTTTGTCTTACCATCCATTACATATTATTACCAAAACCCTAACCCTAGCATGGCTAGGTCTTCTTGCAGGTGCGCCTTGCATGCTTTCCTCTTCTACTTGTGCGCCTCACATGCTTTCCTCTTCTTCTTGTGTGCCTCATATGCTTTCATCTTCTACATGTGCATCTATCTTGCACATGCTTCTTGTCTTGAATGTGTGTCTGCCTTACACGTGTTTCTTTTCTTTCATGTGTGCTTACCTTACACGAGTTTCTGTTCCTGCATGAACATTTGTCGCACATGTGTTGTTTTTCCTACATGCATGTATGCCTTACACGTGCTACGTTTCCTCAAAACTGGGCCTGTGTTAGGACTCAGAAATGTCACATTTATATCCTCTTTTCCTTCACCATTCCTTACATTTCATGGTCCTAATAAATCTTTTATCATACCATTTTCATACATATATTTGGGTTTCACCTTATTATTTTCCACTTTATTCATTTCAGTATTATAAGTGAATTTGTGATTAAATATTAGAAAAATGACATATTTTCATTATATATCAAGGTTGGATGATTTTGATGATGTGTGCAGGCATATTTGAAGATTTCAAAAAAGTCAAATATTACCACCTAGCCTCAAATTCGAATTTCATCTTCAAGCTTTGAAGATTTGAAGAATATTTGGGACAATCATTCAAGCATATTCAAAGGAGAAGATCATGGAGATTTTGATAGGATATCTTATCCAAGATAT
>ML820717.1:56224-74098 GCA_009831015.1 Picea engelmannii
AATGCATACAAAAGTTCACATTCAAAATAGAGTAATTCTCAAAAACAACAATGACAAAACTCCCTACGAACTATCAAAAGGAAGACCAACAAATGTGAAGAACTTCAGAGTATTTGGAAGAAAATGCTACATCAAAAGAGAAGATGACATAATGGGAAAGTTTGACTCTCGTGTGGACAAAGGAGTACTTTTTGGTTACTCAAGTACAAGGAAAGCATACAAGTGTTACAATTTGAGGTTGAACAGGGTTGGGGAAAGAATCAATGTAATAATTGATGAAACAGGTGGACAAGAATTAAAAGAAGAAGAAAATGAATCAATGGAACAACTTTACGAAGAAGAAGTGAAAGATGAAGAAGAAGTCTACATCGAACAACCAGAAGGATTTTATTTGTCAAAGAACGCAAATTACGTGTGCAAATTGAATAAGTCCTTGAATGGTCTAAAACAGACTCCTAGAGAATGGTACTCTAGACTAGATAAATATCTACAACAGATAGGGTTTAGAAAAGGAAGTGCGGACAATAACCTCTACATCAAGGTAACTCAAGATAGTATTTTATTAATTTAATTTTATGTTGATGATATTATTTTTGGAAGTAATGATGACAAGTTAAGCCAAAAATTTGCAAAGGATATGCAGAATGAATTTGAAATTTCATTACTCGGAGAACTATCCTTCTTTCTGGGTCTTTAGATACATCAAAGAAACCGAGGAATTTTTATTTCTCAAACAAAGTATATCAAAGAAAGGATAAAGAGGTTTGGAATGGAAGATTGCAAACCAGTTACCACTCCTATGCAAACCAATTGCAAGTTCATCAAAGATGATGATTCAAAGTCTACAGGCCAGAGTAATACAGGTCAATGATTGGTAGCTTACTATAGGTGACAACATCCAGACCAGATGTAATCCAGGAAGTTGGATAGGTGTCATGATTTCAAGAAGCACCAAAGGAATCACATGTCTTAGCAATGAAGAGGATTTTCAGATATCTCAAAGGAACATAAGAGTTTGGATTATGGTATCCAAAAGGAAAGTATCTATCACTTATTTCCTACACAGATGCAAATTGGGAAGGTTTCATTGATGATTGATGAAGCACCAGTGGAGCAGAGTTCTACTTGGGTGAGTGTTTAGTATCTTGTCTAAGAAAGAAGCAATCATCAATATCTTTATCTACATTCGAAGTAGAGTATATTGCAAAAATAGTATGTTGTACTCAGGTTTTATGGATGAATTTTTTTTTGACAGATATACAGGTTGAGTGTGATGATCCCATTCCAATCTATCGTGATAATACAATTTCCATCAGTATCTCAAAGAACCCGGTGATGCACTCCAAGATGAAGCACATTCCAATAAATTATCACTTTCTATGGGAACAGGTCGCAAAGAAACACATCAAAGTTGAATATGTGGGCACAAAAGAACAAGTGGAAGACATCTTTACGAAACCTCTTCCAAGTGAAGCCTTTGAGTATCTTCGCTGCTGACTCAGAGTAATTTCTACTCCAAAATGAATTCTTTTGAATGTTTATCTTATATGTCTTAGATTTACATGAGGAAGCACCATAAAGAGGAAAGTTCAATTTGGGAGATAAATTTCAGGAAGAGTTCAATCATGGGGAGCAGCCTTGAATGGAAAGATACATTTTCCATTGATGACAAAAGGGGAGAGATTTATCAGATGCAAAGATATAATTTCTTGGAGAAAGAGCACATAGGCATGGTTCCAGGGGGAGAAATGGTAATAGGGGCAACATGAGTGATATGACTTCAGTATTGCATCAGAGTGTTACCATCAATGCCAAAGGGGGATATTGCTGATTAATTGGGTTGGTTTTCATTGATTTCAACCCTTGAAGAAAGTCCTGTAGCGAATTCTTGTAGCACAAAGGTTTGGGTAATGGACCAAAGTTTGTTTGATGTATAATGGTATGATTTTTATATATTTGAAGATAAAACCATTTTATATGGATTGTACATGTCATGCCATTTCCAGTGGTATGTGGAATGTCACATAAATCCTCATGGTTAGAGAGTTATGGCCATGTGAAGTTGAAGAACCCTCATGAGTCATCTAGAATCCCCAAAAATCAAAGTGGATACAAAAGAAATTATTTAAATAATAAAGTTAATGGAGAAATTACAAAGTGGATAAGTGGTTAGAAGTGGGATAGCCTTAAAATAGGGAAAGTGGTTTAATATGGTTAGAAGGTAAATAATAAAGTGAAGTGATGAGTGTACTATAAGTCAAAGTGGATACAAAATAAATTATTCAAATAATAAAGTTAATGGAGAAATTACTAAGTGGACAAGTGGTTAGAAGCGGGTTATCCCTAAAATAAGGAAAGTGGGTTAAGATGGTTAGAAGGTAACCCCTTGAGGAAGCTACATGAAAGTATAAATAAGAGGTAAAGGTATCTCATTTCATCACCTATTGAATATCATTGAATATATATTTTGTGAAAGGTTTTTTGGGCATGTATTATTGATAGAGAAAAGTGTGGCATAAAAAGTGTGGTAAGAAAAGTGCAGAAGAAAAAGTGTGGCAGGAAAAGTAGGGAAGAAAAATCATGGAAGGAAAAATGTGGAAAAAAAAGTGTGGTGGAAAAATTGCGACAAAATAAGTGCAGCAAGAAAAGTCGCAGCAAAAAAACTACGGAAAAAAAAAAAAAGTGCGGCAGAAAAATCGTGGCAGGAAAAGTGTGGTAGGAAAATCATGGCAGGAAAAGTGTGATAGAAAAACCGTGGCAGAAAAAGTGCGGCAGGAAAAGTACAACAAAAACCACGAAAAAAAAAGTGCGGCAGAAAAATCGTGGCAGCAGAACGCTATAGGAAGAAAAATATTATTGGTACAGGTTGTTACAGGTTGATTACAGGTTTACAACAGTATATCTCACAATGATAGTGTGAAAATGTTTCCATCTTTCTACTTCTACGTCGGGGCGATTGGATAGGGCAAGGAAAGGTGGTTGTAGTCACCTTCCGGTTGTAGATGGAGAACATAGGGGGTTGTAGCTTCCTTTTAATTGTAGCCAGAGAATTGGGGAGTTGGAGCTTCCCTCAATTTGTAGCTTGAGAAAGTAGGGGTTTGTAGCCTCCTTCTGGTTGTAGCCAGATAATTGGGGAGTTGGAGCTTCCTCCAAGTTGTAGCCTAAGAAACTAGGGGGTTGGAGCCTCCTTCGAGTTGCAGTTGGAAAAGAAAGGAGGTTGGTTATTCCAATGAATGTAATTCGTAAAGACATATAAGAAAAATCATTATGTGGTTTTCTCCTGCTTTGGGTTTCCACGTAAAACACTGGTGTACTTTGTATGTGTGTGATTGCTCATTTTTTCATTTTTTATTTACTCTGCAATTATTGGATGATAATGCTACATTGATATAATACTTGCATTTTATTGTAAAAAATGATTAAATTTCTCTATTATCGATTCACCCCCCCTCTCAGTAATCCAAAAATTCTGTAATACCTCATCTCTGAAAGGGGTGGGAAAAAGGTCATGTAGGCAAGAACCATTCACTTTCCTAATATATACATAGATCCTTATGCCTCCTTTCTTATTCACCTGGACTACCATAGGGATTATCCATTTTGATTCTTCTATTGGTTCTATGATTCTAGCTTCCAACATTCTATCAACTTCTTCTTTTACTTTCTTCTTATATATTATTTTCAGTATATATGGTCATTGTCTGATAGATCTAGCCCCATATTTGAGAGGTATCTTTATCTTTCCTAGCTCTCCTATTATTCCTTTCATCTCTATAAAGGTTGTTGGGAATAGGTCATTGTAACTATGTTATTCTTTCTACTATTTGTTCATCCCAGTAGTCTTCAATACTGGCCATTTTGGGATTATCATTTGTCCCAATATTTACTTTATTCACCTTGATTGGCGCAACAAATACTTATGATTCTAGAGATGGACCTTCCACCTCTCTTTGTCCTTTAATTTTAATGTTGTGTGGGTCATATTCATTTGTTGCTTCTTCCTGCACATGATAGCATGACAATAGTTCTTTCACTATCTGTTTATTCTGTTGTTGATACTCTATTATAAGTTCAACCTCTGGTTCCTTAATAAAAATCACCCCTCTGATTTTCTTGAGTGTTGAATCAATGTTGGGGTTCTCATGTTCAAATGAAAAAGTGAATCTAAAATTCTTATGTAATTTTGTCCATTTTGTAGTGTCTTTGCTCAGTTCCTGGTCTACATACCTATTTGTTGGAATTCCTTCCAATGTGTGAATGAAGTGATGAGGCCATTCTTATAGTGGTGTCATTTTCCATAATGTTCTACACTTATTCAAGTTTTCTTTTGGTGTCCCATCTCCATCATATCTTTGTAGTTCATTGCTTCCATGTTCTATGCCAAATCTAATGCGCAGTAACCACTTACATTGATATCAATCCTTTATTGTCTCTTTGTGCTCACCCCACTATATTGTAGGTTTTTCCTTGAGTGCTATATCCAGGGCTAAGAGCCTCTGATTTTATACCACTTCATCTTTGTATCTTGTTAGAAATTATTCTAAGTCATTCACCCCATGAAAACTAGGAGGTTCTCTTATCTCTGTACCTACCCATCTTACTCTGCGGTCTATTCTTGTGCACATTCTTGTGGATACTTCATGTAATATTTGTTTCCAATTCTCCAACTCTGTATCTGAGTCTGAAGCACATGATTTGATGCTTCTCCAATTGAGTAATCCATATGTATTTGGATTCAAATAATCTTTGTCTCGTGCAGTGGTTGTGTATAACTGGTTGATTTCCTCCAGGTCTAAGCAAGTGGGTTCTACAAACCTTTCTCCTTCTGATGGGTCTAGTGGTGCAATGACTATGTATTATCTTAAATAGAATGTCATCTTCCTTGTCTTGAAATTGATTATGGCCTGGTTTTCAAACTCCCAATCCAAGATAAGAAATGTTGGATAAGGTGGTGTTCCATCCACTATTTTTATCACTTCAAAATCGGTTTTAGTGCACACTCCATCCAGATATATTGTCACACCATGTATCCTTCCAATTGGAAGAACCCTGTGTTGATTTGCGAGTTTCAACTGAACAAGTGAATATCCTAATGTGGGCTCTCCCATACATTGCCATGTCTTCTTGGGTAACATGTTTACTTCGGAGCCTAAATCCAGTATAATATCCCCCATGTTGAAATATCCAATGTTGCCATTTAGTCTGAACTCTATACTTGTTCTCCTCCTTGTATGTAGATGATTAACCATTTTCTTCTCTAGCTTCCTCTCTACGTCTATGTTACATATTTCTAACATATTTTGTAATACTTTAACAGATGATGGATCATTTAGTATTTTAACAAAGGATTGTAGAAAATCCTTTATGGTACTTACCTGTCCTAGGGGATATACTTCATTAGTGTGATCTAGCGATGAACGCATATCGTACGTTGGTATGTCCTAAGTATGTTTCACAGTTGATGTAGATGCAACATCTGGCTTCAAGAATTCTTTTATGGCTTGATTTAATAGCTCCTTTTCATTCTATGCATCAAACTTCTTATGTGGTTCAACATTCTTATTCACCCATTGGTGTTGTGCTGCATCTTGTCTTATTGCATCATCTCATGTCTTATCTCCTTCGCGCATAACTATTTTGATTTTTCTTCTAGAATCCCTTTCTTTGGTAGAAATCCACTGAACATTCTAATTGTTCTAATTCATATTTTCGTGGATGTTTCCAAATAGTGTCAGACATTCTTCTGTGTCATGGTCTGATGTGCGCCAATACATACATGTCATAGGTGGAAGTGAAAATTCTCTTTCATAGTGTCTTGGTTCTTGACAATTATGGAATACCATCGGTCCTCTGCCTCTTCCAAATCCTCCTCTACCTATTCTTCCACCTCTACAGCCAGCTCGATCTCCTCGCGATGTGTTGTAATGAGGCACCTAATTGTACTGTGCAGGATTATACTGAGGATATGTGGTGTTTTACTAGGGCTGTGCAGTGTTATACTATTGTTGTGTAGTGTTATATGGGGTTGGTACTTGGTTAAAATGTGGTGCATCTTGCCCTATCATCATTTCTTCCTACACCCTATAGGTTTTTGATGTTCTTTCCTTCATCATCTCCATTGTCCTGCAATATTTGTCTTCATGGACCACTGGCCTGCAACTGTTGCAATATGAACTCTTAGGAATTATCTAGTATTTCTACATAATTTGAAAATGATATGGATCATGTCCCTATGTCTTACATATCTCACACCATATTCCTCATGATGGAAAAGGTTTTGGAAGTCCTGTTTCCATGTACTGCACAAATGTTGGGAACTCATTCTTGTGATTTCCTTATGTCCTCATGTGGTACACCAAACAACTTCTCTTTTTTCCTTACTTCTATTATGGTTTAGTTGAAATGTTAAATTCTTCAGATCCTCCTTCAGCTCCTCTATTGTTGGATTTGTCTTCTAATATTGGTTCTCTTCTAGTTTTAAGGCTTCTTGCAGAGCCTCTGCCTAAGTTTCAAACTTTTGTTGTCTCAAAGGGTATTTCAGGTATGGTAGAAGGGAATTCACAAATAGATTTCTATGATCCATATATGTCATGACATACTTCAGATTTCCCTTCAATCCTTTGAATATCTGGTCAATATCCCAGACAGATTCCCCTAGTTTTTGTATAATATCTATCATATCATTCATGTATTGACCCTCTAAGCTAGGATTATGGACTTCATTTATCAGCATCTTCTTGATCCACAATTGTTCTAGTTGTCCCTAGTGGATTGTTTGCAGCTAAGCTCATGTACCAATATAGTTTGTGGTCTCTTAGTGTGATAGCTAACTGGGAAAG
Organism: Picea engelmannii; assembly: GCA_009831015.1. Lineage (NCBI taxonomy): Eukaryota > Viridiplantae > Streptophyta > Pinopsida > Pinales > Pinaceae > Picea > Picea engelmannii. Next base: position 63,064 of record ML820717.1, read on the forward strand.
TTTTGTATCCTCATCTGTGACCTACTTCTCTTCCCAGATATTCTCGTAGATGAACACATGCTTCTCAGGGTCGTCAGATTCCTCTCCCTTGAATTCTAATAACCTGATGGTGGGATCATGTCCTGCCATCCTGAATGATAAAATACTACCTCTGCGCGGTGTAGATCCTTGACTAATTCTTCCTGAACTAGCTCCTCCAGTTGTTTCTCCCTGTGTAGATGTACTTCTTGTTATGTTTCTTCCATTGAAATTCAGTTGTCTAAATGGTGGTGTTCTCTCTGGTGTATTGGTCATAGATGGGTTTATGGGTTCCACACTGACATTGATATGGATATGATTTATGCCTTTAGTTCCTGACCTTGGACCTCTTGTATTCCTTTTGTATGTCGTGTGCAGGATTTCCTCAATCTTCTCCACAGCCCGTAGATCCTCTACCTCTTCTTCATCACTTTCCAAGCCTTCCCTCATGGCTATGGATATCTTCTTATTGTTCATCTTGTATTTGTAGGGTTCTCCATTACATGTTCTTCAAGTTGTTTCCATGGTCTTCTTAATCTAGTCTTCCTCCATCACGATTGGATCCAATGCCTCCTCCTTCTTTCCTTTATTCATTTGGTCCTCCATTTCTCCGTCTCTTGTCAGTGCTTCCCCCCTTCCCCCATCCACACAAGGAAGTTTAGTTTTCTGATGCCATTTTCATTACACCTTTGTTATATGGTAAATTATTGATGGAAGTATACAATGATATGATATAACTACCTCTATATCCCTTCAAGAACTCTTTCTATACTTTGTTGTAAGACTTTGCAGTATCTAATGCAAATTCTGTGATAAATCCTGCAATAATGTTGTCTAACCAGAAATCTACTATGCACGTAAATTTATTGTCTACTTGTTGTAATTGTGAAATGTCCATAGAATTCCCTCTAGCTTTCTAATATGATTCGTAGGGTGGTTGTATTTCAACCTCAATATCCACTCCTGCAACACATGCGGGAAATCACAAAAAAATACTTCATGTAAGTCGATAAATATGTACTTGTCCAAATATTTGTGCGGTGTTAACTTCAGGTTTTTGTTATCTTTCTAGGCAAATTCTAGCTCCTTTATTTTCAACCAGCTCTCGATCTCTACCTTTGTTGGGTTGCACAGTATAAACATCCCCTTTTATAATCTCATTATTTTAGCGTTTCCTCACCAGATCTAACATTATTTTCACAATTCTCCAACAGATCTCATAGACTCAATCCCATTATGTTCCAACCAACAACAAAACCATTTGTTGGTCTTCTACTATTATTACTACCTTTCTTGGGCTAACCCAAGTTCAGGTCTACCATGGTTTCCAACAAAACCCCTTTAAAACTATTGGCCCCTCTAGTAAACCAAAAGGCAGTGCAATACACAGAGTGCACTACGTAGTCTCACGTGAGATAGTTCTATTGGTGGCTGCAATGCTCAAGTGCTTGCAGCCTGGGAATGAGTGGGGATATGGGATTAAACTATGTGATATTCATTTTTTACTTTAACATTCAACTTATATTGAATACCCTGTCATTCTTATTCATGCATGTAAAATAGCATATCTAACTAGTTATTGATGCATTTGTCTAATATATAATCATTGACAGTAAAGGAATACACAATATTCAATCACATAACACATCCTCTATTGTGGTTCACCCCTCCTGGGATACGTCCACAAATATTTGGTTTCTCTGTTCTTTTATTATGGTGTTTCCAAAACTATGGCGTCATGCGCATTACAACTCTACATCAACATGTTGAGATCTACAATGAGGTGGACTAGGTCACACCAGGCTCCTCAGCCTGTGATCTAACCCTCAAGATCTACCTTATTCCCCCTCATCAGCTCAACATATTACAAAACATATCATATTTACAGTCATTTTGTCTTCGAACGACAAAGTAACAATTAACAACCGAAAGAGAGCCCCGACCTAAACCTCCTAGGTACCCACTTATATACGTTTTTGTCTTACCATCCATTACATATTATTACCAAAACCCTAACCCTAGCATGGCTAGGTCTTCTTGCAGGTGCGCCTTGCATGCTTTCCTCTTCTACTTGTGCGCCTCACATGCTTTCCTCTTCTTCTTGTGTGCCTCATATGCTTTCATCTTCTACATGTGCATCTATCTTGCACATGCTTCTTGTCTTGAATGTGTGTCTGCCTTACACGTGTTTCTTTTCTTTCATGTGTGCTTACCTTACACGAGTTTCTGTTCCTGCATGAACATTTGTCGCACATGTGTTGTTTTTCCTACATGCATGTATGCCTTACACGTGCTACGTTTCCTCAAAACTGGGCCTGTGTTAGGACTCAGAAATGTCACATTTATATCCTCTTTTCCTTCACCATTCCTTACATTTCATGGTCCTAATAAATCTTTTATCATACCATTTTCATACATATATTTGGGTTTCACCTTATTATTTTCCACTTTATTCATTTCAGTATTATAAGTGAATTTGTGATTAAATATTAGAAAAATGACATATTTTCATTATATATCAAGGTTGGATGATTTTGATGATGTGTGCAGGCATATTTGAAGATTTCAAAAAAGTCAAATATTACCACCTAGCCTCAAATTCGAATTTCATCTTCAAGCTTTGAAGATTTGAAGAATATTTGGGACAATCATTCAAGCATATTCAAAGGAGAAGATCATGGAGATTTTGATAGGATATCTTATCCAAGATATGAATGGAGGATTTGAAGGAATAAGTTGAGAGAATAGTGGATCTGTAATTATGACACTCTTCAATACTTTCATGTATATAAGAGAGTGTTCTCTCTTCATGAGGTTCATCATGTTATTCATAATTGGAGGATGTTATTCATAATTGATCATGTAATTCATAATTTGGTCTTGTAATTAGGAGAAGGGGATTCTTAGCTTTGTTATTTTTTCATGTTTTGTCATTTGACTCTTGTAATATAATTTGAGATGGATATATTGTGTGAGCTCACATATGTCATTTTTCATTCAACTCTTCACATGTTGTATTGTTTTCCCCTTATGCAATTTCGATGCTTTCTTAGATTAATTTAATTTCAGCAATTTAGATTAGATTATTGCTACTTAAGTCCTTCATATATAGTGTGTGTGCTTCGTAAGCCTACAAAACTCAGATTGACAAATTAAATAGTTGGGAAAATACCACAATGGAATTAAAACAACAATATTTCCACCTAAGATTTTGGCGCCATTGTCGGGGAAGCACGATGGATTGAGGCTTAGCTTGATTTCCTGCAAGTGTAATTTACGTATGATGGTAAGGGGTCATAGCACCTACTTGAGTGGAGACTCCTCATGTTCTCCCTGCCAGCTCTAGAGTGTGAATTTCAATTGTAGCAAGTGTGTTTTCCGCAACTGTGGAGAGTATGTGTTTCAGCAAGTATGATTTTCAGTTTATTTATTTATTTTTTATTTGGGTGTTGTAAGAACCCCTTTTTCAATATGTTTTAAACAATGAGTGTCATCTTCAAACTACTCACTCAAATCCTCGCGAAATTCAGGATCTCCTCTTCTCAGGAAGAAGAGATCTTGACAGCAATTAAAGATTCAAACACTCCTCCAACAACAAATGAGGATTCAACATCTGAAGAACCCTACATATTTGATGAAGAAAAATCATTTGAGTAGGAGATTGAGGAAGATGAAGAGGAGTTATAGCAAGATCTGAGCGAGGAAAAACGCGCCTATGAAAGCATTATCGAGCAATGGTTCCAGGTAAGCACTCGATTTGATAAATTTCATTTTTATTTAGTTAGTTTGTCATTACAACAACAAAATTTGTTTATTCATGTAAATTTCTATCTTTCATTTGAAAAATTTCACATGAATATATTTTTGTTACCGTTGTGTGCTTGGCTGCATTGGAAGTTTTACTACACATAATTGATCTTTAAGTTTCAGTTAGCATAGAGCAGGTAGGATTTTATTTCCAATTTTGTTTTCTTAGAATAAGTATGCTCTCCTCCGCACTTCGGGCGATCGCAAGGATAAGAAAGTAGGATTCCTAAAGATGATTTCAGGAATAATTTTTAATTTTCAATAAGTTTGTTCCATTTGCCCACAAATTTTTAATAAGTTGTGCATTGAATTTTTAAGTTCTTTTGATTTTATGAAAGCATAATATATATATATATATAACAATAAAAATAAAATTGTGCATCCTTTGATCTACAATTAAAAACAATAAAACAATAAACACATTAGGATTTATGAATACAATAAAACAAAACAATTTTTTTTTTTTATAATAATAAAAGGTCTGCAACAACAGCTGAACAATGCTGAAACAACAGTTGAAACATTGCAAAACCTCCGAACTTCTCACTAATTTGAGAGAGCAGCGATGCCATATTTTTTCCTTCATTCTTCAAAAGTTGTAACTGTGGTCGAAACTATGTTTCGCACTTGCTCTGGATTGTGCACTATCCATGCTAATACCTGGAAAAAAACAAAAACAATACACTAAACATGACATGAGTATTAATAATATAATGCCCCAAACCTAATGTATCGAGAACGCATTACTGAGAAAGACACGAAATATTAAGAGTGCATTTATCCTTCGGTCTATTTTTCTCCTTCGCCATGCACTATTGTTGAATCCTTTTGCAGTCCGAACTATCTCTGCAACTTTTGATTGAAGTTTCACTACCCACACCACACCTATAATAGCCATGCTCTAACACCTAGTCTTCGATTTTTTTGAAAATTATGTGTATACTGTCATTTATCTCTTTGATTTTCTTATGGATCTTGATCCTGACCACTGAATCGGATTTGGTTGAAAAACAAGAAAATAAATATTTATCCTTGCGTATCCTCAAGTCGTTATCCACTCTTACAATTATCAAGTTCAATATCGATTGAGTGGTTGAAACAACACTATTTTGGGCAAGTCAAAATTAGAAATTTTGGATTGCTATCATCATCATCCTTGGAATGGGTAAGCTTGGTATGTTTTTTATAACTCCTCAAATGCAGATCTCGACGATGATTTTTGGGTGTATTGATTTTCTCCCTTCACGGTGGTAGTGAATGTTGCAAATCCGTAAGTAGGATTGCATATCCGTGTAGATCTCAATCCTCCTGTCTTTCAGTTTTATCTCTCACTCAACTTTAATGGACCATCACCACATTTATTTTTGAAGAATTTCTACGAATATTAAAGAGGATTTTGAGTTGCATTTCCTTCGAAAGTCTTTGAGTATTGGATCCATCCCAGTAGAATCATAGACCAGGGCTATGGTGCTAACAACTGAGGACAATGAGTCTTTGAAGGGAAATCTTTCTGTTGTTCCAATTGTGGCTCATCCTACAACCAAAGAAGCTTCAGAGGTGGTAGCTAACATTAAATATCATGCCCAGTACTCTACTCATTTTATGCCTTTAAATTTTGACCCTGAACAAGCATTTTATGCCACTGCAAAGAGTGTCCAATACTTCCTAATTCAACGGTGGAATGAAACCTATGCACATTTTCACAGAGAGGACCCAAAGAAAACATATCATTTCCTGCTAATGCTCTCAAATCTCTATTGAGTATTGGTGGGCACCGATTTCCTTCGCCGCAAGGCCCAATCTTTCAACAAAGCCCAAGAAATCATGAAGCACACGCAATTGATGCAGTCTTGATCCCGTTATACACCCACCTCTATATCTTTCATTTCCAACACCTTCTCAGCTCCACCTTATAACAATTACAAGTATCTATTATCGTGTTTCCCATGTTATCATTGTGTTTTATGATGCTATAGATCAGGAGAGTTTCAATAATGTGAAGCAATGGTTGAACAAGATTGATCACTATGCATGATCAAAAGAGAGCGAGTACCATCTCCCTGTTCTTTGGTGATTTTTTTTCCGTTGAAATGACAACACCATTGATTGTAGAGGAGACAGTAGTCGGAGATGTGTTGGTAGGAAAATACAACATTCAAGTGATAATGTCAACAAGTTTCTTGTTGGAAACAAATGTGATTTGACTGTAGTTTATTATGATACAGCCAAGGCATTTGCAGATGAGATTGGAATTCCATTTCAGAAGAGAAGTGCAAAGAATATCGCTAATGTGGAGTAGGATTTCATGACAATGGCTGCTGAGATCAAGAATAGGATGGCACGTCAGCCTGCCATGAATAGCAGCAGACCTATTACTGTACAAATGAAACAACAATCCGTTGTTAGAAAAGTAGTTGTTCCTCATAAGACAATTCCTCTAATAATTTTTACTGCAATTGGTTTTGCGGAAGTGGAAGATAATTGTATGTATTTTGGATCACAGATAGGAACTATTTTATTTCTATTGAGAGATCAACAATTGAAGACAACTAAAAACAAATTTATTGCAAGTTGGATCTTGTATTGTTTCTTGTCTGTGAAGGGCAACATCTTGCTTTTGTTCATGATAATTTGTATAGCAATGGATTAGTGTACTTGTGCCTAGTTTATAAAATCATATATAGTGTTTCTTTTCTTTAAGGTTTGGTAAACAAACAAAACTTCAAAAGAAAAAAAATAATAATAAAAGAACGAAACAGAAACAATAAAACTTAACAAAAAGAAATAAAATAGAAAACTAATATTTCTTTGTTTGTTAGTTTTTAATAACATAATTTATTTTTGTTTATATATATGTTTTTTCTTATTATTATAAAAAAAAAAAAAACAAACAAAGAAAAACAATAAAAATAAAAATAAAAATAAAAAAATTATAAAAACACTTAAAAACTCAGAAAATTTAAAATTGCCAATGGATATTCCTGAAAACAATATGAACACATGATTTTATGCTTCAACGCTAATTTTCTTTCTTGAAGTAACTTTGACAGCAGTCAATGGTGAAACAATACCAACGAAAAAAGGTATAAAACATATATTTTCTTTGATTTGCCGCATTTACACTTATTTTTGCCTGATATATTTTTCGCGAATCTCACAGTTTTCATGCAAGATTTGTACTAAGATTTTTCAGGATCATAGACAATCACAGTTTGTTGCTGAAGTGATTTTCAATAATCACAAAATTCGTCAAAGAACACATTCCTTGCTAGACATCTTGAAGGAGTTGTTACTCATCAAAAATATCATGGTGTTTGTTGTTACACAACAACATTTTGTTGATATACATAAACGTTTTGCGCATCTTGATGTTTTTTGTTACATAGAAACATTTTTCCGATACACAACAACATTTTTCTGATACACAGAAGCTTTTTTCACATCTTGATGTTTGTTGTTACACAAAAACATTTTTCTTATACACAGAAACATTTTTCCAAATTTCATGTTGTAACACTATCCCATTTCTCCTTCAAGGTTGATCAGTCATCCTATGTTGAAGCCATCTTCCATTGCCTTAACCTTCATGATTTCACATGCCTATCTTTCTGAGATGCATACATCATTTCCTTTATCATTTTCAGTTCATTTTTTCCTTTCCAGTTTTCCTTCTGAATAAAACAAACTCCCTTTTTCCATGATTACATTTCCTTGCCATAAACCCTGTTGCTACTGAGATATTTACATCTATAGTCCTACCACTCTTTTTTTAAACTCGTGTTGACTAATGTGGGAATACGTAAGGCCCACCTTTCAACAAGTCTTACCCCATCAACCTCAACAACTTATCTGCGATATAGACTAGAGTTCATTTTGAGTACCTAGAGGCTTGCATGCCTTAATGGCAATCTCTCTCGCTAGAAATCATGGGACTACATCAATTTCCCTTGATCGTTAGATCTTACAAGTGTATCGACATCATCCCATCTATTATCACTTCGCAAGATGTACTCAGGTACCTTAACACTCATTGACATCACTGGTGAGTTTGTCTCGCATTGGTTAATGACATTCAACAATGGCTGGTAATCCAATGATTTCTCTTCATGCTCGACATTGACACATTTATTCGCATGAATATAATTGTACCATAGATTTCTAGCAGATGAATACTATACACTTTTTCATGATCCCCTCAGTAGTTGCAGCAGTTTGATTTTGGTTCTATGAGAGTACCACAGTTCCATATTCTTTGCCTTCCATATTTCTCATGATTTAGCAGTAGCAGTTCAGATTCCTTCACTTCCCATGATCCAGTTACAGCAGCAGCAGCATTAGCAGTTCCATTTTCCTGATCTTGCAGCAGTGACACCTTCCATATTCCATCAGTCACAGTTAGATATTATTTTCTCTAGCAGTTGTAGCTACAATGCTAGTCACGTTTTCTTGATCCAGCAGTCGCACCAACTACATCTACTTTTTGGGTAAGTGGAGGTATACTCTTTTCTAAGATTTAATCACACAATTCCTTATATGCTAACTTGAATATTTTGGAAAATTTCCTCTCCATGCTCTCTTTCCTTCCATGACCTACACTAAGTTTCATGAGGGAATGCAACCGATTCAGTGGGCGGGGGGGACTATCTCACCACATATTCATTACCGTTACTCCATTTTATCATCTCAACATTCCATTTATGATTCACTAACATTGTTTTTCCAACAACACTTTGTTGCATTTCAATTGATATACATATTGGCATGATTCATAAAGATAAATAAAAGGCTTTCTTATACTCAGTGATGCTCTCTTATGCACATTGATAGCCTATTATTTCTAGTGAGTACATGGCTAAATTATTGCAGCAAGAAAATCAGAAAGTGAAATGAATGTTGTTAACACAATAACCAACATTCTTTGTATTCATGGTTGTCACACAAGAACCAACCATAAGAAAATGTAAGTTGTTACGCATGTATTTCACATGTTGTTACTCTTGTATTTCATACCCTGGAAACATTCATTGTTAAAAGGACATCATCTATCACATCCATAGTTTAAATGCCAAAAGTTCTTAAGAAGATCCATGCATGGTTGCATGAGGACATGCAACAAGTTGAGTTGGGGGCTATGTTAGGACTCAGAAATGTCACATTTATATCCTCTTTTCCTTCACGATTCCTTACATTTCAAGGTCATAATAAACCTTTTATCATACCATTTCCATACATACATTTGGGTTTCACCTTATTATTTTCCACTTTATTCATTTCAGTATTATAAGTGAATTTGTGATTAAATATTAGAAAAATGATATATTTTCATTATATATCAAGGTTGGATGAGTTTGATGATGTGTGCAGGCATATTTGAAGATTTCAACAAAGNCAAATATTACCACCTAGCCTCAAATTCGAATTTCATCTTCAAGCTTTGAATATTTGAAGAATATTTGGGACAATCATTCAAGCATATTCAAAGGAGAAGATCATGGATATTTTGATAGGATATCTTATCCAATATATGAGTGGAGGATTTGAAGGAATAAGTTGAGAGAATAGTGGATCTGTAATTATGACACTCTTCAAGAATTTCATGTATATAAGAGAGTGTTCTCTCTTCATGAGGGTCATCATGTTATTCATAATTAGAGGATGTTATTCATAATTGATCATGTAATTCATATTTTGGTCTTGTAATTAGGAGAAGGGGATTCTTAGCTTTGTTATTCTTTCATGCTTTGTCATTTGACTCTTGTAATATAATTTGAGATGGATATATTGTGTGAGCTCACTTATGTCATTTGTTGCTCAACTCTTCACATGTTGTATTGTTTTTCTCTTATGCAATTTCAATGCTTTCTTAGATTAATTTCATTTCAGCAATTTAGATTAGATTACTGCTACTTCAGTCCTGCATATATAGTGTGTGTGCTTCATAAGCCTACGAACCTCAGATTGAAAAATTAAATAGTTGGGCAAATACTACAACGGAATTAAAACAACAATATTTCCGCCTAACAACCTACACCCAACATAAACCAATTTCGAATTCTAATAATAATTAATTCGGAAATGAAGCATGAAAGACTCACATGCATTAATAAATATCCATGCTACAACATGAAATAAATAAACAGTGTTCCATGCAGAAAAAATAACCAACAAGCTTGCACAGATAAATACATCTTGAAGATAATTAAATACACAGTGGAAAATACATTGTACAGAAAACAAAGAGAGGACTTATCTTTCAAGTAAACATTTATCAACTAGCTACAAACCAAGGACATTCCTCCAAACCATAGACATTGTTGTTCATTTACTCTAAACAACAAGTCACCCTCGAGCTAGGGATATAAATCTACAAGGATGGTTCTTAGGCCAAATATAAAACACACAACAACTAACTAACTAGATCTCAGGTTTCCCAACCACACAACAAATCCGAATTTCCATCTCTCTTTTGCCTTCAACCTACACAACCCAAAGAAATGAAAACCTTTCTCTGCCATGCAGTCCCTGAGGTTGTCCCATTTCCCTCTAGGGCTCCAGTGCTACTAGTCAGAAAATCTCCCTGTTGGAAACTCCATGGATTCTTATTTGTGAACAGTTTTTTTTGAACTGCCATCAATCTCATGCACTCAGGAATCCATTCCATAATGATCAGTAATATATTATAACTATATAGGATTGTCTCTCCTCCTATAGACATTTGTTTTGATGCTCCCCCCAAGAGCACATGAATGTTGCAAGAGTGAAATGAGGAATTCTAGAAATGAAAAATGATTAACCAACAGCAACCCCCAAACAACCCATGGGCAGGGTTTATATAATTACATGAAAAAAATAACCACATGGCCTTCCTCCCAAGAAGATCATGTAACCCCTTTTCTCCATAAAATCAATTATGGGTAAATAAAATATAATAAAAATACTTAGCCCCTTAATCCCCCTCTCTCATGGAATCATAACACCTTATATATTTTTTCCTTGTTCGTCTTGCAGCCAACGATGTATTTTTTTATTAATGTATATAGATGTATTACATTTCCTAGGCACTCTGGATGTTAAGAACCAAACATCAATATAGCATATAAAAACCTCAGGAAAAGTACTCAACGCCTTGAAAAAGAAATAATTTCAGATAATAAGCCTCTTCGAGGGGGCAACCTCCTTTTACCCCACTTAAATGTTCAAGTACAAGATG
>ML820717.1:78429-106750 GCA_009831015.1 Picea engelmannii
TAGGATTTTCTGGAGGCTTATTTGGTGTAGAAGTTCCCTTTTTGGGTGGCATGTTGGCCAAGTATCACTTTTGAACCTTGATTTTGAGGTGGTTTTGCTAGACAATATTTCTTCTGTTGTATCTCCAAATTTTTGGCCCTTCTAGGTATGAACCTTTCTCTTATGTATTTCTCTGATATTTCTTCTCTGCAATGCCATAGGTTTGATCAAAATTGGATGTGCCAAGTGGAATTTACGGTAGCTTCCCCACAACTTGCTGATTGTTTTCCTTTCCAGAAGATCTCACTTGTATAGTGTGCCCCTCACAAAATAATTGATATAAAATTCTGAAACTCGCACCCAAGATACTACAGACAGTCCACGATCCAATGAAACTAGTCCCACTCAATTTGGATACTCTAGCAAGAAGTTATTCTTGTTTTACCTGGAACACCTTCTTGAGGCTAGTCAATAGGACTAGTCAGATACCCTATATTACACAAGGTGTATATACAAATTTAAGATGACCTAGAAGCTGAACTTTTTACCACAGGTACCTTACTAATTTATTTAAATTTTCTCCAGAGGAAAGGGTCTGAAACGTTACAGAAATTTTTTTATAGAGAAAATTCCACAATGACTCATTTCAGGATGATTCCATAACCCTATATTGTACAGGCTGTATCTCCGAAAGTATAAGGCCTCGGGAGCTGAATTTTGAACCCAACGTACCTTGATCCGTCTACTAAATACCCTCCAAGGGGTTCCTTCTGAAACGTTGTAGAAAAAAAGTTATAGCGAAAATTCCACGGTGTCTCAGATGTAGCAGCGAAACCCCGAGACCTTGAGCTCTGATACCATATGTTAAGAACCAAACATCAATATAGCATATAAAAACCTCAGGAAAACTACTCAAAGCCTTGAAAAAGAGATAATTTCAGATAATAATCCTCTTCGAGGGGGAAACCTCCTTTTACCCCACTTAAATGTTCAAGTACAAGATGATTCAAAATGAAAATGTCTCCTTGGTATATATAGGAGACTAGGAGGTATAATTACAAATAGTGGCTTAAAGCCGACATAATTAAAATAACATTACTAATCTAAATTACAACTAATGGCCTAAAGCCGACATAAATAAAATAGCATTACTAATCTAATATGCCCCAATTAAGGGGTAATGAGCCAATATTAGGGCTTAACACTGGCCCCCTTTCAACTTTACTGACTCACCAACCTAAGTCAGAATTACATAATACATTATAGTTCATAAGGGTTAAAATCAGGGTGTTACATCCCCCTCCCCTTATTTTGGCATTGTCCTAAGTGCACAACACCATTCCAATGTTATTAACATTACAAATATAGACCCTCTGGCCTTAATCGACACATGCAATCCAACCAACTCTTATATACATATGCACTCTAGCCTAAAATTAAACATGTATACATAGGCATTCCGACCCAAAACATGTATAATGATCTTCAAAATTTATATTTCTAGCAGCAGTTCCAACCAGCAAGATCTCCTTCCCTCTTAGCTTGCACAACCCAAATAAATGAATCCCTTTCTCTACCCTGTAGTCCCTTAGGCTATTCCACTTCTCTTCAGGGCTCCAATGCACTCATCGAGGAAGTTTCAGAGTTACAGCTTTTAGAACCCCAGCTACAACAAGTCCATTGGATTTTCTTCATTCCATGCCTTCATCATTGAGTTCGATTCCCTTATAGTTATATTTTCTCGAGCTTCCATATTGCATATCCAACATATCATTTTTATTATACACATACAATCATCATGAGATATCGTTATAGCAATTTTCAATCATAAATGTCAAATATGTTTTATACAAGAAAACAAAATTTTCCAAGCATGAGATTTCTACTCATAATTCGTTTGGCTCTTGCAGTTGAAGGTATCAATATTTATTATGGCTTATAGAAATGCCATACCCAATACCTGTTATAACCCTAATTTGCACCAAACATACTTACCTGACATCAGACCATCCCATATTCCTTCTTTTCCAAGCCATTACTAAACAACTCTTCTTAAAAACACCCTTTTTAAAGGCCCAGGCACCCTACTCCACTACTACACGAGAGTACACACTAGTTGCCTCACTACAACCCGCATGTACTACAAAAGCACGAAAAAAGGAAAGTTGTTGACAGAACACAAAGCTTCGAGTAAGTTAACTAAACCCCATGACAAGTTTCAAGGAGCAGTGTTGACAACATATTGTAAGTTCACTCTTGTGAAGATTAATACAAAAAGGAATACTTTTCTCGTCCCGCCATATCACATGTTCAAGTTGAATATTTATTTTATGATATTGTCACAACTAACCCAAAAATTAGTATATGAAATGCAAGTTCACATATTTTTTATTGTTCATGTGTGAATGGAGGTCATCTTTGGGAGGAGGCTTGCAATCAAAAAGCAAGTGAAAGCAAAGGGATCGACATCAAATGAAGGAATCAAGGTAGAGTTACTAAATCCTGTTTACACCTTTGTATTGCATGAATGTGGGGTTTTGTGTTAAGAGAATAGGAAAGAGTAGAATCCTTTGAAATGGTCATTTTTTGTATGCATGATTAGAGCCCTTAAATTCTAGTTCTGTAGGAGGGATTCCCACCCACAACAAAATTGGCGACCATACTGGGGACTCTCTAGGGTTCTTTGGTGATTTTTTATTGGGTATTTTGAAATTGATTTTACTGCCTTTTTTGAGTTTTTGCAAGAGTCTAAGTGTTCAAGGATTCTGGTTCTCAATACTAGTACTCCCTGCCTTTCTTACTAGACTGTTTCTTTTTATGTTTTTGAAAAACTCGGAGTCATACGCACCCTGTAGAAGGGAAGCCCGCGTGTGCATGCGCCCTACCTTTAGTCAGCCTGTGTATGTACGCATGTTGCTAAAGTGTTAGTTGTGTGTCTGAAAATCCAGAAAATCCTTCTCAAGAAGAGGCAGTCATCCTCTCCCCTATCAGAAGTGATCCTTCTCAGGGGTCTTTTGGATCCTTTCCTGGTCTCTGTGTGCATTCGATAGTTTGGTAAGTCCTTAGGTTAGCTTTGTTTTGCTAAATTTTTCTTTCCTCTTCTTTGTCAAAGTAAGTTTTTGCACCTTTAAGGGGCTCTGGTTTTCAATACCAGTACTCCCTACCTGAGCTTAGTTGCTTGTCTTTATTTTTTTAGGAGAACCAGAGGCACACACGACCTGTAGTGGGCCTGAACGCGTGCATATGCATCTTTTCCTTGGACAACCCACGTGCATATGTTGGTTGTTGAAGTGACAATCACGTGTCTGTCTAGAAAATGTTTTGAAGAGGTAGTCATCCTCTTTCTTGTCAAGAGTTATTTTTTCAGGGATTTTCTTGTCTGATTATAGTCTCTGTCATAGTAGTTTTAGCCTAGTTTGGACTCCAACATAGCTTGCTTTTTCATTAAAAGATTTCTTCTGTTTCTTAGCTTTTTAAACTTATTTTTAGCTTGAAATTTTGAGAAAAATAAGTTGCATTTAAATTTTTGGGGGGGCATGAATTGTGCATTCATCAGTTTCTTTTAGAATATTTTGTTACTTCTGCTTTGATTGGAAGAAAATATTAAAAAAAAAAAAAAATAGCTTGTTAGTTCTCTTTCTTTCTTGGAATTTGCCTTGCATTGTTATTTAAAAAAGAAAAATAAATTGGCATAGTGTTGTGTTTTCTTCTCATCTTAAAAGAATTTCAAAATAAAAATAAGAAAGATAATCCTCCTTTGCTAGTGTTCTTATCATTTCTTTTTTCTGCAAGAGTCTTAAAAACATCAGTCACACTACCATACCCTTCTGAGTAAATCAAGCCAGTAAAAAGAATGTTAATTAAGATTTACTAGACTTTATGTTTGTAGGGTCCATCAACTAGATTAGGCTAGAGCCTTGATTTAGGTTGGAGAGGAAACTCTTCAAGGCTATAAAACAAACATACGAGTCTGTGCTAAGGAGTGTAGAATTCCAGTAACATGGAAATTATCTGAGACCCCCATCTAACATAGGGGCTAAACACGAGGTCCCGTGCAGAAAGGTAGCAGAGATAACCCCTCCAAAGTCAGACCAAGCGTAGTGGGGAACACATATAGAGGACTTGTCTTGGGATTCCGTTGATCGCATTTTCCACGGAGCTTCATGGGTCTTGATTCTATTCGAGGTCCTCAGTCGTCTTCCAGAACACTTTATTTTGATACCCTTGATAGGTTTCGGGCTTGATACCCTGCTCATTGTGGTCCACCCAGCTGTCAACTGTACCCACCTGGTGATTGTTCACGAGCCGGCAACCTAGTTGCCTTTATTTAAGGGACTTACACAGGTGACCATGGGGGTATACTGCAGTACCTAGGGTAGACATCGGGCCATGCTTTGTAGAGTATACACGGAGGGTGCTTCTGTATTCAAGTTTCAATTGCATCGGTAAGTTTCTCTAGTGTTGGTTGGTGTAACTATTCTTCCAACTAGTTAGTCGTTTGATTGATTTGCCTTTAGGAAATCTTAGTGTGTTCTCTATGCTCCCTATTTTTCCATAGTGAGTTAGTCAATTGTGGCTTTGGGTCTCTGACCTAGGGTGCTAGACCACCCACTCCACTGGTTGAGAGGAATTTTCAGTCTTCCTCTTAGAAACGTGGAGCCGCCTCTTTATAGGCATTGTTTTGATAACATTGGTTCTTCTGAGTCAGTGTGTGATAATTTTACGTATTTGAATGATCCCAAAACGGGAGAACCTCTGCATAAGATATTCATGGCTAAAGTTCTTGACGATACCAACCAAGGAACCCCTTCGTAATGGGATTCTTCTACTTTTACTTTATTCAGAAACATTGGTGTCCCTTTAATGGCCACTTTGTACATTCCTGGGTTGAATGTGGGACTACCAGTTTGGTTGGGTACCATTCCAAATGTCCCAAATGCTCTTGACACTTCTCAGTTAAGCACCTTAAGTCATGGGCACCCTGTTGATGTTTCTTCATCAGCAAATTCTTCTCCTCCTCCTTCTCCCGCCTATGGTGAAAGTATAGTTACTAGTAACCAAAAGCCTAAATGAAATAGAAAGAGGAAGAATAGGAAGAAGAAATCACCAACCTTTGCAAGTCATGTTGGAGATAGGTTGAAAAACTTTGCAAGTTGCGTTGAAGACCAGCACCCAGCCTCTGCAAGTTATGCTAGTCATAATGGAAATATGTTTGTAGCCTCTGCAATTCATGTTATCGACCCATCACCAAGCTCTGCAAGTCATGTTGGAGATGTGCAACCAGCCACTGCTAGTCATGATGGGGGAATTGATTCTGTTGAGAAACCTAGGCAGATAGGACATAAGTCTAAGTTCCCTTGTAACCTTTGAAAGGGAGATCACCTTACTCATTTATGCCCTGGCCTTCCAGAGGTACAAAGATTGTGGTCCCTGTTTTCAAACGCTTTTGATTCTGAGTCTTCTGAGGTTTCCTCACAGTTTATTTAGCCATTGTTTGAGAAAGTGGTCATGTTGATGCAGTCATCAGTTGATCCCACTCCTCATTTGAAGGGTGAGGTGCCTTAATATCTTGTAGTCTCTCAACCTATTCATCCGTTGGTTGAGAAAGTGGTCATGCCGATGTAGTCATCGGTTGATCCCACTCCTATTTTGGGGTGTGAGGTGCCTTTAGACCTTGTAGTCTCTCAGCCTATTCAGCCATTGGTTGAGAAAGTGGTCATTCCAATGCAGTCATTGGCTGATCCCACTCCTCTTTTGAGGGGTGAGGTGCCTTTAGACCATGTAGTCTCGATTCCTATAAAATCATTGGTTGAGAAAGTGGTCACTCTATCGCGATATTCGGTTGATCCCACTCTTCTCTTGGAGAGTGTCGAGTCTACAAAAGTGGACATGCTATTGAAATCTTCAGCTGATCCCACTATTCTCTTGGAGAGTGTCAAGTCTACCAAAGTGGTCACGTCATTGCAATGTTCAATTGATCCCAATCTTCTCTAAAAGAGTGTCGAGTCTACCAAAGTGGTCATGCTGATGCCATCTTCGACTGATCCCACTCCTCTCTTGGGGAGTGAAGTGTCTACCGACTATGTTTTCAACATTTCTAGTTCCGTACTTTCAGAACAAGGGGGCATTCCGCTCGCTCCGAGAACACCCCCTCCAAGACCTAGGATGGTTTCCTTTGACTAGAATGATCTTATTGAGCCTCGTCTTCCTTCTTCCGCACCTTTTCAAATAAGGGTTGAAGTTAATTCAACAAGAATTTATCGATGAATTGTGGATGAAGGAGCTTCTGCAAGTATTTTATCCTCCTCGGTTTGGAAAGTCTTGGGATCTCCTGAGATTTTGTCTTCTTTGCATGAACTATTGGCTTTTAATAGACGTCCTAGTGAATATTTTGGGTTTGTTCCTTAGTTACCTATCTCATTAGGTGGGAAGATTTTCCTTGTTGATGTTATAGTGGTGCAAGGCCCATTAAATTTTAACATGCTTCTCGGGCATGATTATGTATATGCTATGAACGTTGTGGTATCTACGCTCTTCTGGGTGATGCATTTACCTCACAATGGAACCATTGTCACTATTGACCAGCTGGCATTTGATAATCACCATCCTAATTTAGTGTTAGTTCAGGTTTCCCCTTTATATGTTCCTAGTGTTCGTGTAGACGCCACCCCACCATGGGTTAATTATGTGGTGTCTTATCCTCAGTGTTCAATTGCTACTGAGAAAAAACCTGTGTAATCATGTTTTCCCTCTCAAGACTTGGTCTCAACAATTGATCCATTGGTTTATCCAATAGGGGCATGGGAGCCCTTTATTCCCCCTCTTGATCTAAGTGGGCTTGAGTATCCTTCTAAGTTTGATCTCATTATTTGTAGATCCTCAATCCCTTGTGCTTGTGATTCTTTACTGATATACTATGCCAGTCCTGGCCAAAACCTCCATCGTCATATGGCATATGGTCAGTTTACTTCACCCTTTGGCACTATCGACCCTCATTTGCGTGATTTCTCATATTTTGAATTTCCTTCATATGAGGCTATCCTTGAAGCCATGACTACGGTTTCTATACCGCAGGAGGACTTACACCATGGTTTGTGTTTTCTTCCCTTTTGGGAGACTTTCCAAATTGACTATTGAAGAGACTCTTGGTCTGAGCCTAGCAATGGGATCTACCTGAACCATTTTCATACATGAGTCGTAGCCCCCAACGGGTCTTCTTTTAAGCCCTTTTTAGACCCTCTAAAAATGAAAAGATTGTCGAGCAATCTTGTTGTCTTTCACGCTCGTTAAACTAAAATTTGAAGGCACTTCTATCTGATGGTAGTTTACCCATTTTCGGTCTGGATGGTCAACTGTACGAACAAAGGTATACTCTAAGAGCTTCAGTTCCCTAGAAGAGTATTCTTAGGTATCATTTTAACCCTTTTACGAGCCTGAGGGACTAAATTTGCGAAAAAGGAACCCCCACAGAGTCCATAGTTAAGTTTTTTTAGACTCCCTAAAATTGAAAAGATTGTCGAGTGACCTTATTCTTTCACACTCATTAAAATGGTCTAGAAGAACATTCCTGACGGATTCCATAGTTAATCTTTTTTCAGACTCCTTAAAAATGAAAAAATTGTCGAGTGACCTTGTCTTTATCACACTCGTTAAAATGGTTTTGAATAAACATCTAGTTGGTGCTAGTTTACCCCTTTTTCAAGCCGACTAGACTATCTTTGAAAAAGTTACCTCAGCGGAGTCTCCTTTTACGTTTTTTCAGACTCTCTAAATATGAAAAACCCTCGAGCTTATCTACTCTAGGCTCGTTAAAATTACATCGAAGGACGTTACCATTGTGTGTTTTGTTAACCGCATTTGCATACATGCGTCTTTGGTCTAAATGTCAGCTCTATGTTGCTCTCAATTGAACCATCTAAATCATGGCTTAAACGCAAGCCCTGTATCACTTTGCCTCTGTGTCTTGACACCTTTGCCCCCTGGAGGATTTTTCCTGAGTGTCCTTTTCTTGCATATGTCCCTTTACCCTGAGCATCCCTGTGTTCTGTGTGCTTGGAACTAGTATGTTTACGACACTCAATTCTCCTTTGTAACGTAGCATTATTTTATTCTTTTTCAAGCTTTCCAACATTATTGAAAAAGAAAAAAAAACAAATATACCCCTAAAAGAGGAAGGGAAAAGTATTTTCCTTTTCATTGGCAGCACAATGAGTTGCCCTTGGACACAACACATCCTTCCGTTTCCTCGTCAAGCCCTAGGATTTAATATGAACTTAGGAAGTTGTTCTCACTACATAGAGTTGTGTCCTCCTCCATTTGGTTATCCTTCCAAACATATGGAGAGTTTGTGGTGCCTTTTGCATCATGAACTTATGTCAAAATATCATGCTGCATGAGTCTCATCGTTTGTTTTGTTATTGTCCAAGGGAATTTTTTACCAAGCCTGAGTCAGCCCATCTGTACTTTGTCTCTTGCCCTCATGCCCAGCCATCTCAAAGGTCCAATGAAGTCCTCAACCTGATCATCAAGATCCTCTAGTTCATGAATGATGAGTCGTCAAAGACCTCTGGTTAGTGAATAAGTACACTCATATTACACTCCTACCCAAGTTTTGAAGATTTTTAAGTTGATGCTCAAGCTATGAAGACTTCATCTCCAGCCATCATGCCTTATCAACTTCTAGAAGATGGATACTATAAATGCATATTTTTTTTTATTTTGAGATATAGATCCGTTGTGTATTGCTCACGACTACACTTCATATAGTTATATGACATGGATCTATAATGTATTTGATTGGTATCCATGATTTTATTTCAATTCGAGAATGGGTATGTCCACCTCAGTGAGACAATTGTTATTTTGCAGATGGCACCTCCTGAATTCTGGTCCCTAGGCTCATCGGTTTGGTACGTGGATAAAGATTGGTAATGTATTTCCGCCATCATATGCTCTTCTCACCTCACACAATAGGGGCATCTGTTATAACCCTAATTTTCACCAAACATACTTACCTGACATCAGGCCATCCCATATGCCTTCTTTGCCAAGCCATTACTGAACAACTCTTCTTAAAAACACCATTTTTAAAGGCCCATGTGCCCTACTCCACTACTACATGAGAGTAAACACTAGCTGCCTCACTACAGCCCGCGTGTACCTACAAAAGCATGAAAAAATGAAAGTTATTGACAGAACGCACAACTTTGGGTAAGTTAACTAAGCCTTTCGACCATGCATGGCCGTTCATTTGACCAAATACCTAGCTCCTTCTAGCCTATAAAATAAGGGGTAAGGGTCCCATTTGAAAGGAAGAAAATCATAGTAAAGAAACTATATCCAATTGAGCATTCCCGTTGTCCCAACCTTTAGCCATCCTTGTGCAAAGATAAGTGTAGAGCAAAGCAGTTGGAGGACAGTTGAAGAGGAGCCTAGGACCAATTTCGAGGAGAAGTGCCAACCACATATTGTAAGTTTACTCTTGTGAAGATTAATACAAAAAGGAATACTTTTCCCGTCCCGCCATATCACGTGTTCAAGTTGAATATTTATTTTATGACATTGTCACAACTAACCCAACAATTAGTATATGAAATGCATGTTCACAACTTTTTGTTTGTTCATGTGTGAATGTAGGTCAACTTTGGGAGAAGGCTTGTAATAAAAAAGTGAGTGAAAGCAAAGGGATCGACATCAAATGAAGGAATCAAGGTAGAGTTATTGAATCATGTTTACACCTTTGTATTGCATGAATGTGGGTTTTGTGTTGGGAGAATAGGAAAGAGTAGAAGCCTTTGAAATGGTCATTTTCTGCATGCATGATTATATCCCTTAAATTCTAAGTCTGTAGGAGGGATTTCCACCCACAACAATACCATTATTCCTGCAATTTTCTCAACCTTCAATCAGCCAAACCAATTGTTAGCATATCATAAGAATTTTTAATTTCTCAAATTTATTTATATACAGGAAATAAAATTCTCAGGCATGCATTTTCTACTCATAATGTTTGGCTTTGCAGCTGTAGATATCAATCTTCCTTATGGGCTTACATCCCTGCCATAATCAAGACTATTCTACCTACAATTCCATCAATTTACACTCAGCCAAACAAACTATCAATATCTCATATACAATGTGTGTGTGTGTGTGTGTGTGTGTATTCATGGAAACAAGTGATCTCAGAATTATTTTCTACTACAATTCAATTACTTCCATCAATTCTTGACATGAAATGGAATTCATATATTCAATGGAATGAACCCATCATTACATACACATGTATTATCAACCCATCTCTTCTTTCTTCTATCCATAAATATTTTTATTACTCTATCCCCCCAACAAAGACTTTTTGTAATTTATCATTATGTAGCTACTTTAACATGCAACTTTATTGTTGCAATATATAATAGTTCCTGAAGTGTTTTCAACTTCATGAGTTAGCAATACTCACATCATTTCAGTTGTTAGCATAATCATTTCTATGTTATATAATATATACATGAATTCACCAAATGCATTCAATAATTCTTGTAATACCACTTGTAACATTTTCAATAGCTCCAAAAAGTGGTCTCAACATTGTAACAAACAATAATTCAATCACTTTCATCGAGTATTCATATTAAATATAATGCAACCATCCATCATTATGTATTTACAACACCATAGGATTTTCATAATGCAACCATTAATTACTAAATAAATTAAAAATCAATGTAGCAATACCCATGGCCACATTTACACAATGCATCGCTGCATTGACTACATAATACCACCTAACTATGTCATGAATTCCACCATGATGAGCTATAAAGTCTCGCCAATCCCTCAACACATCATCTGAAATCTTCCCAATAATTTCTGACTATTTGGATACCTTCCTCTTCAACCCATGCACAACACAAAGAAATAAAATTCCTAATTGATTTTCAGCGTCGGAAAAGAGGGTGTAGTGAAAACATCAACTATACAAGGGATTCCATTGAGAACTCACATAATGCTATAGCCCTTCCATATCCAACCATATCATGTTCTCACACGTGACTAAATCCATGGATATTTATTTTTATATCAAGAGTATGTCTCTTGACTTGACCTGGTTATGATCCCATAACCAATCATAGCACAATATGCAACTAACATTTTAACTAAATGCATTCTAGCATCAACAACATTTATATACTCTAGGCCTTTGTCCATTACATATCAATTTAAATATTGAAATATTAACTGAGGGAATTCTTACCTCAATTCTCTTCAACATATATGCATCAAAAGAAACTAAATGAATACCTGTATAGTTGTTATCAACCTACTTTTTTCTATTTGATCAGTCGGTATTTGTAAAATCTCGCAATATTTATCTTCCATCCTTTCGATTACCATTTCTACCACGCTCATGATTATTCACATAGATGGAATTCATAAGCAACAACAACAACATCCACATATTTAATCATGCTATATCATTTTTCCTGAATATGTAATCCATAATCCATAATTAGTCATACTCAATTGCCATAACATCATTATTGCATGTATATAACAACACACTATTCTAAGTCCTCAAACGTGCCATATGCATATCCAAGCATGTACATATGAAAAATTCACATCTATATTCACCAAAAATTCACTATCATCATGCCTACCAGTGCATAACGCATTCTAACTTCATGGTATGCATCATGCATTCTAGTGCATTTATGTTTCAATTCGCTTATTTGTTTATTTATTTATTTGTAGTTGGTTGTCCTTTAATTTATTTAGATCCTTGTTGGTTTATGTGATCTCACTCTGCTCATCTTCACTATTGTTCCATCATCTGAACACTTTACAACCAAGTTCCACTTGCCCATTCTTCAATCCAACCAATGTTATTTATTTTCAACAGCCTCTCCTACACAGTCATATCCAAAATTTACATTTATGAAACATTCCAGAACCTTGTAATGAAGTAGATTAGAACATTCCATCATTGTACTACCACAACATTCTTGAATCAAATATTGTTATTCCTAGTTGTCCATTAGGTTACTTCATTAACATTTCCCTATGAAACCATACCTTTCACACTTAATACCATTCCCAATGGAAGTCTATTTTCATTCAGTGGCACTTTTCAAGTGAAAAGAATTTGTTTTTCTATCTCCAATTTCTCTGCATTGTTGTCCTGCTTCCACTCTAAACTCTAATATCAAAAGTGGATTTCTTTCACTGAGTACTTTTAGACAAGTATCTAATTCATATATAACAAATCCTTCCCTAGAACTCCTATTCTTGACACATAGAGATTATTCACACACAACCTCTTAAGCTCTTTGTTTTCTTTCACATCAAGCTTGCAACTATCTACACATCTCTACCTTCAAGGCTATGGAGCCTTAATTTTACTTTCTATGCCCATAAATGACATTATTCAATTGTTAGATTCATATCCTATGTAAGGATTATTTTCTTTGGTGTACCTACAATTTATTCACACTCTGTAGCAACTAAATAATATTCCCTCTATTCTGATATTCTCGAGTTCTTTATCCACTTTTCATTACTTTCCCTGTAGCTCTTTATTGCCTCATCCAACTTCTGTAAGATCCGTCATGCTTCCATGAATCTAATATCTAATCATAGTCTTGAATTTATCTGATTATACCTCCAATTCTACAAAATCTGCAAGAAACCATTTTTTTATAATTATACATATCATAAAAAATTGTCAATTAAAATCTACAGGTACTTTTTCTGCTCAGTTCATGAAGAATTATATCACAATTATCCAAATTCCAACAATTTTAGGTCATTATCCTCTGAATTATATTTCCAACAACTATACTCATTCCATGATCTGATCTCTGAGCTAAAATTTATGGCTTCCTGGAAAATCCATTGTCACCCTATTTGTGCATTTTCTTCAAGTCTAGTGAAATTTTATTGAAAAGCCAACTTTAAGTCAACTGCAGAAGAAAATATATCAGGAACTAGAGAAAATTTTATGGGAGGAGTATATAAAACAAATGACAAGGAATTCAAAAAAAAATTCATATTTGCAATCTGATACTCCAATAAAAAACTACAACAATCTGGAAATGACAACTTTTCCCTTTTTCACCTCTTTTTCTAGACTTTGGAATTTTTGGCAAAAATGGCTATCTCTCAATCTGTGCACTTATGGAAAATTTTCACTGAACCAATTTTTTTTTTCTTGATGAGTAAATAAAATGTCCATTAAATAAAAAAAAATTATGTTTCATGATCTAGGGTCACTTTTCTTCCGCCGAAAATCTCAAAAATCCCCCAAAAATGGCCAGGAATAGTGGATTTTGGCATATTTCAGCATCCCCATTCCAATCCCCTTATGATTTATTCATTTTGTTCGTGAGTTACTTATTTATCTACTTTCTAGATACTCTCAATAAATTTCATCTTAATCTTGACCTCTGCCAATGATCTGGACTCAGATCTTTAAAAACCATTATTTTGTTATTTCTGACATATGAAAGTCAGAATGGACAAGGGCCCTCTCTGGAACTTTTGTAGAACTCATATCTACGGAAAAAACCCATAATTTTCATTCCAATCTGAATTTATATGCTCACGTTATGGCCAAAATACTTAAATATCCTATGGGGAAATCTGCACCGTTGATCTTAAAATCAGAATAGATATGGACCATCCATCATAGGTTTCCATTCAGACTACTGAAGAATCAGGATCAAATGGAAATTTGAAAAGAGGGTATTGAATAATATTCCTTTTCAATAACATTAGAGATTTTCATACGGAGTTCACAAAATTAGGTAAGTTTCATGCTCCGACCCGAGGGTATCGAAGAATATTCCATTTTGATACTGTCGAAACTAAGCACTCTGGGTTCCAAAAATAAGGTAACTTTCTCCACTCTAACCAAAGGTATCGAGGAATATTCCCTCTCGATACTATAAAAAAATTTCCTTCATAGTTCTGAAGGTTGATGAAGTTTCACTACTCTGACCAAAGGGTATCGATGAATATTCCCTTTCAATACCTGAACACTTGGAGTTGAAAATATTAGGAAATATTTGGTTCTTTGACCATAAGGGTATCAAATAATTTTATCGATTACCTTATCACTTAGAGTTGAAAATATTAGGAAATTATCGTCGCTCTGATGAGAAGGGCATCGACGCATATTCTCGATCATTACCATCGAAACTCTTCTGAATGAGATCTTCTAAAAACTCCTTTCTGAAAACACATCTCAGTGAGATCTGATGGATGAGAAAGATCCCAACTTATCTAAAATCTCTTGTTCTTTTGGGATTCTACCATTGGCTTCTCTTCATGCCCAACTCTGAATTCCTTCCGACACTTCCTTCCTAAAGTCTTGTCGAGAATGCCTTTCACGGACCTCTAAGATTGAATCTTGACAGTTGATTTCCTCTGACTTTCCAAATGACCGAGAATGAATGTGGACTGTCGATTTACCTCATTTCTCAAACCCCGAAATGAACCTCACCCATCAATCTAGTAACCTTTTCAAACTTCGAAAACATTAATATTTTTTAATTTTTAAAGAATGAATATGGGTCATTGATCTCAAGATCGAACATGATCTTCGCCTTCGATTCTCTAAAATCTTCCCCGTGCTACTACGACCATTAAAAAATATGAAATTTTCAATATTCCAAGTTGAATTTGTCTCTGGAACTCACATATCAAATCCATTAAACCTCTCAAACAATCAGAATCATTTAAACACGGATTCACTCACGAATTTGGGGATTTCACTCTAATGTTTCCCCCATTTTCCCAAAATTTGTACCATTTGAATCTGTAACAACAAATCTTCCTGATTCGCACCCATTCCATCCCATACAAGTTCAATGTTTCAACCAGAATCTCTTATACCAATCTGTAACATACCCAACCACCCACAGGATGGACTCACTACTTCAAGTTGACTCGCTTCTTAACCAATTTTGAATTCTAATAACAATTAATTTGAAAATAAAGCATGAAAGACTCACATGCATTAATCAAGATCCATTCTACATCTTAAAATAAATAAATAGTGTGCCATGCACAACAAATAACCAGCAAGCATGCACAGATAAATACATCTTGAAGATAATTAAATACACAACAAAAAATACATTGTACAGAAAACACAGAGAGCACTTATCTTTCAAGTAAACATTCACCAACTATTTGTAAACCAAGGATGTTACTCCCAACCATAGACATCGTTGTTCATTTAATATCAATAGGAGGTCACCCCCAAGCTAGCGCTATGAATCCACGAGGATGGGTCCTAGGGAAAATCTAAAACACACAACAACTAGCTAACTATCTCTCATGTTTCCCAACCACACAACAAATCTGAATTTCCAACCCTATTTCCCCCTCATCCTACACAACCCAAAGAAATGAACACCTTTCTTTGCCATACAATCCCTCAGGTTGTCCCATTTCTTTTCAGGGATCCAGTGTTATTGATTGGGAAATCTCCCTGTTGGAAACTCAATGGATTCTCAGTTGTGAATAGTTCTTTCTGAACTTCCATCAATATCATGCACTCAGGCATCCATTTCCTCCTAGAATGATCATTAATCTATTACAGCCATCTAAAAATGTCTCTCCTCCTCCAGCCATTTGTTTCGATGCTCCCCCTAAGAGCACACAAATTCCGCAAGAGTGAAATGAGAAATTCTAGAAATGAAAAATGATTAACCAATAGAAACCCCCAAACAACCCATGGGAAGGTTTTATATAATTACATGAAAACAAGAACCACATGGCCTTCCTCCCAAGAAGCTCATGTAACCCCTTTTCTCCATAAAATCAATTATGGGTAAATAAAATATAATAAAAATACTTAGCCCCCTTAAGCCCCCTCTCTCGTGGAATCATAACCCCCTATCTCTTTTGTCCTTGTCCATCTTGCAACTAGCGATGTATTTTTTATTAATGTAGATAGATGTATTACATTTTCTAGGAACTCTGGCTCCTTTTCAATTTTTTCGGCTCACCAGCCTACGTCACAATCACATAATACATTATAGTTCATAAGGTTTAAAATCGAGGTGTTTTAATCCAATCTATCTTAAACTCTTAGACTTGTTAATGCCATTGTTTAGACCTGATAAATTGACCTGGAAATAACTTGTGACTGAAATTACACCTATACTGACCTGTAGGAACTTGTATGACCTATCACCACTAGAACCCACATATCTACATGACTTTCCTTATTGAAACCCATGTATATACGTGTATTTGGTTACTGCAACCCACATATATTTGAATATCTCCAAATAAGCCCACATATGTATGGGACTATTCCTTTTACAACCTGCATACAACTATATATGACTACAAAACCCTAGTTCTTCCTCAGTATTGTTGTTTCCCTGAAATGCAATCCTTGATTTTTTACTGTTGGTTATGGATCTACTAAGATCTCCTGCAGATTTAATATACCTTCTATTAATTATTTTGGATATTGAATATAGCTTCCTCTAAGAGTGAATGCTCTCATACCATGTAGAAATCCATTACGCTAACCCTAGATATCTTGTTATCTAGTGATTTCCTTGTTGTAAATCAAATTATCATATCACAAAACAACATACACAAGATGGAATATCTAACTCAAATAAATATAACAGAAACAATACTGGAAACCAAAAATGTCAACCAAAATACACAAAGATATAATTCCCATCAACTATCCTTATCATTCAAATAAATTCAAATCTTACAAGGGCTCCCATACCTATTGATTAATTGGGTTGGTTGTCATTGATGTCAATCCTTGAATAAAGTCTGGTAGTGAATTCTAGTAGAACAAAGGTTTGGGTAATGGACCCAAGTTTTTTTTATGTATAATGGTATGCGTTTTGATATATTTGCAGGTAAGACTATTCTATATGGATAACACATGTCATTCCATTTCTGGTGGTATGTGGAACATCACATAACTCCTCACAGTTTGAGAACTATGGCCTTACGAAGTTGAAGAACCCTCATATGATTGGATTGAAGCCCCAAAAGGTCAAAGAAGTTAAAGTACTTGCAAAGAAGAAATTTTTTAAATAATAAAGTGAAGTGACAAAGTCAAAGAGGATTATTTAAATAATAAAGTGAAGTGACAAAGTCAAAGAGGATTATTTAAATAATAAAGTGAAGTGACAAAATCAAAGAGGATTATTTAAATAATAAAGTAAATGGAGAACTTTCTGATTATGGAAAGTGGTTATAAGAAGGTTAACCCTAAAATGGGAAAAATGGGTTAAATGGTCAAGTGGATATTGGATACATGGACAAGTGGAAAATTTGGCAAGCTTGGACATAGGTGACTATGTGGACAAAGTGGCTATGTGGACAAAGTGGCCTAGAAGATGCTTCTAAGGAAGCTACTTGGAGAGTATAAATAAGAGGCAAAGCTCTCTCATTTAAATCACACTTGAGCATATTGAATATCTAAAGGTTACTGAGGTAACCAAAGGATATCTAAGACGAATTTCAGAGGGAAAGTGAAGTAAAGAAGGTCGAAATTCAAGGCAAGATAAATTCTTTTGATGATGCTTTCTAAGGTATGTTATTTATAGGTCATCTCACTATTTTCGCAATAATTTTTTTTATAGAATGATTCAGACCATGAAATTGGGAGGACATTGAGGAAACATATCCAAGTAGCTTTGGTATGAATTTCATCTTGTGGGTCATTGTATTTTTGGAGTTACACTTCGTGGAAAATAGGGTTTGTGGCTAGTCGTGAAACTAGTAGAAAACAGGTGTTTCAGGTAAAAACATCATACCTTCTTCATAACAGATCCAAATTTAGTAAGACCAAATATGTTGGTTAGAGTAAAGTCTATATTATTCTATGTACAATTTTCAGATACATACAACAAACATTTTGTGCGGGGCACTCTCTACAAGTTTGCTCTCTAGAATAAACCAGAATTCAACAAGGTATGCCATTTTTGCTATAACTCCTTTTCTGAGAGGTTCCAAGTAGTGAAACTTGGAGGAATTGCATAAATCACATTGAAGAACATTGTGTACTATTTTTATATCTTTATTCATTACATGTACATAGTTATGAGTATTTCAAGTTAGGGTTGTTGACTAATCCAAAACTAGTCATGTGAGACTAAAGTAAAGTTTGATGAAAATGTTATTCTCTTGTTGTTAAAGTTAAGGAAGGTTTGAAAGTATGTGATCATATACACCAAATATATTATAGAGTTACAAATCAGATATGGATGATGAAATTTATGAGGGATTTTGGTTGAGGTACATGTTGGGTACATTGTTGAGACAAGTAGTTTATGAGTTGGCACATACATGAGGTGTATAGTTGATGATGTTGGTACATATTGATGAGTCATAGTTGATGATGTTGGTACATCTTGATGAGTCATAGTTGATGAGTAGTTGATACATGATTGATACATACTTGGTACATGGTTGATGCACTTGTTTATCATACAGGTTGATGTACAAGTTGATGTATGGTTAATGCATGGTTCAAGTTATTGGTACAAGTTGTTTGGTGCAAGTTGATTAGTACATATTTACAACAGTATATATTATAGTGATAGTGTGACATTGGTTCCATAATTCTACTTATATGTCAGGGCAGTTGGACGGGGCAAGGAAAGGTGTTTGTAGCCACCTTCTAGTTGTAGACGGAGAACATAGGGGTTTGTAACCTCCTTCTGGTTGTAGCCATAGAATTAGGGATTTGGAGCTTCCCTCAGGTTGTAGCCTGGGAAACTAGGGGGTTGGATCCTCCTTCCATTTACAGTTGGAAAAAAAATGAATTTGGCGCTTCCAATGAATGTAATTCTTCAACACATATAACAAAAATCATTCTTTGGTTTTCTCCCACTCTGGGTTTCCACGTAAAAACACTGGTGTACTGTGTATGTGTATAATTGTTCATTTGTTCATTGTTTATTACTCTTAAAATATTGGATGATAATATTACATTTATATAACACTTTCATTATATGGTTAAAAGGTATTAGATTCTTCTATTACTTTTTCACCCCACCTCTCAGTAATCCAACAATAATTGGGATAATGTCCCACAGAGAAATACAAAAAAATATGAATAGTTCCTCAAAACCCTAGTAATCTCTTGAACTATTGTACAAACTTATACTTTCACAATTCCTGAGATGTACATGTTTTTCCTTGAGAAAACTTGTGTATGCATTCCTATGTTCACTGAAACTCATGTACACACACTCAAATACTGCATGGAACTCTGTATAGTGTGACCCTGCTATTGTGGCTCCAATCAGCTGAAACCCACTTGAAAATACTATGTTATGTCTTCTTCCTAACCTAATCTCTAGATGGAAGTCCTTTTCCACCTATCCATGATCTCCTTGAATCATCGTCCTTTGTGATCCAAATATCTCTGTATAAAAAAAATTGTGTCTTCTCCATAACCCTAGCTTTGCCTTTATAAGATTGAGTTATGACCTAATCCTAATCTCCAAAGTGATTGACGATTGTGATTACTTATCACCTCACTTGATATCAATGGATATTATTTAATTTACTAATCCTAATTAGATAATTTATTTAAATAAAACTCAATTCTCTAATAAAAACACTTTACTTACATAATTCCTTTAATTAAAGGAAAGTCTCAAGGTAGAAGGCTTTGGATAACTTCCACACATCTAGACACTTAGACCTGTGTGGAAATACCTTTATGATGCTACCAAACATCAACATGACCACTACAATATTTGCAAGCTCAGAGTAAGCTACAAAAAACCAAAAAATACAACTAGATAGGGTTTTTACAGCAATTTCATCCATCCAATCATCAAGTATAAGAAGGGAAACAAAAATACGTTGGTAGACATTATTTCAAGGTCACCCATATCTAACATTATGGCTTTGGGAAATTTGATGTATATGGAACATTTTACCCATGATGCATATAGAGAGGAATACATAGAAGATGAAGACTTCAAGTAGGTGTTTTAGTAACTACAAGTACAAATTCATATAGAAGAAGATGACAACAAGGATAACTTCTAGAATGGGTTACTCTACAATATCGACAAGATCTATGTCCTTAAAGGTGAATGGATGTATATTATTAAAGAATCTCACACCTCTAAGGTTGCAAGACATATTGGTGTTGGGAAGATAGTTTCCAATTTACAGAGGTATATGTATTGGACCAAAATGCAAGACTATGTAGCACAATATATTAAAGGATGTATACTTTGTTGTACTAACAAGCCCAGCAACAAAAAGAAAGGTCTATACCATCCCTTACATGTACCCACTCAACCTTGGGAAAGCATTTCCATGGATTTTTTGGGGGGTTTACCAACAACCAGGAAGGGACATGACTATTTATTTGTCGTAGTTCACAACTTTAGCAATATGTCCATTATCATGCCTTGTAAAAATATCATCAAAGGACAATAAGAACAAGTCTGGGGCACTTTGGGATATTAAGGAGCATCATCTTAGATATGTATACCATATTTATTAGTATAGTTTGGACTACATTGTGGGAGAATATGTGTAATATACCAGATATAAAAAGTATGCAAAACATAAATAAAATGATAGAAATGGTAGAATAACAACAATATAACCAGAACAATCACCACAATAACACTAAAATGATATAAGAATAACAACATAAATAGCACTTTGATTCTGAGATCAATGTTCACGGGCATCTTCGAGGGGGAAACCTCCAGTCAAGCAGAGCTCTATTAAAATAATATCCAAGCTAGGGTTCTCATACCCTCAACTCCTATTTATACTGAATATGTATATCAAAAGAAGCATCTAGAGAAATATCCTTCTAGAAGCGAAAGCTTCTATTAGGTCTTCTTACATTCGACTTATTATATTTTATTGCAAGGCCTTATTAATATTGACCTTTATTACATCTGAATATATTGTTCTACCTATGCACGGGTTAGGACCCTAGCATGTCCCCCACCTTAAAAACAACCTTATCCTCAAGGCTTGAGATATGGAAATTGTTGCAGAATGGTAGTTGATTCCCAAGTGGCATCTGTTGGAGTTGTATCTTTCCACTGGACTAACACTTCCTTGATGGTTCTCTAATGCAGGTGATGCTCACGTTGGTCCAAAATTGCTTGTGGTTGTAGCCAAATGGATCCTTCTTCGACTAACTCAGGAAGGTTGGTTTGAATTTGGAACTTAGTTCCAATCACCTTCTTTAAGCATCAAAAATGAAAAATAGGATGTAGCTTCAAATGACTGGGAAAAGCTTACTGATAGGCCACCTATCCCACATGCTTGAGAATGGTATAAGGACCATAAAATTTGGGTGCTAGCTTCTGATAATGCTCGACCTTAAGGGAATTTTTCTTGTAAGGTTGTAGTCAAAGAAACACCTGATCCCCTTCTGCAAATTGACGTTCAAAGTGACCTTGATCTGCTTGTTGCTTCATGTAATTTTGTGCCATGAATAAATTCTCTTTGAGGGTACGGAGAATAGCCTCTCGTATTGTAAGTTTTTGGTCAACTTCCTGGACCTTCGAGACACCAGGTAAGTATGAGAGAACTGAAGGTGGCTTATGTCCATATATCGCTTCAAAAGGAGTCATGTCTGTAGTTGTGTGGTATGAAGTGTTGTACCACCATTCAACTAGGGATAACCATTGAGCCCACTGATTTTTCTTTTCAGAGGAAAAACACCTCAAATATGTTTCCAAAAACTTGTTGACAACTTCCATTTGAACATCAGTCTGGGGATGATAAGTTGTGTTGAGATGCAATTGGGTGCCTTGTAGCTTGAACAGTTCTTGCCAAAAATTGCTGGTGAAAGTTGGGTCACGATCAGAAACAATAGAGTGTGTCATGCCATGAAGCTTGAAGTCTTGATCCATGAAAATTTGAGCCAACATGGATGTTGTAAACGGGTTTTGAAGAGAACAAAAATGAGCATACTTGGAAAGGCGATCAACAACCACCATGATGACTAATTTACTTTCTGATTTGGGTAAGCCTGTAATACAATCCATAGAGATATCCCTCCAAATGGTAGGTGGAATTGGAAGTGGTTGTAGTGTGCTTGAATATTTGACTGTTTCTCCCTTGTTGCGTTGACACACATCACATTCAGCGAAAAAATTACGAATGTCTTGTTTCATACCATCCCAGAAAAAAGAACATTTGACCCTGTCATAGGTTTTGGTGAACCTAGAGTGCCTCGTTGTGGGTGTAGCATGAAGCTCAGAAAGTATTGTGGACTTAATTTTTCATTGTTTACTTAAATACAAACGGCCTTTGTATCAAAGCTCATAATGGAGTCAAGAGTACCCTGGGGAAGTTGGAGCATTGGACTGCAATCGTTGGATTAGATGCTAAATTTTGGGATCTTGTAGCCATTCATGGAAAATGGCTTGGATCTAATCTGGTACAACGAAGGAAAGAGAAAAGAGGGATCCTTCACATTCATATTTTCGGGAAAGTGCATCCTCAACCACATTTTCTTTTCCTTTCTTGTAAATGATCTCATAATCATATCCAAAGAGATTAGTCACCAATTTTTGTTGCTTCGGGGAGGAAATGCATTGTTCCAGAAAATACTTGAGGCTTTGATGGTATGTCTTAATTTGGAAGCATTGCCCCAATAGATAAGGGCACCACAGATCAATGGCATGCAGAATAACCAACATTTCCTTTTCATAGATTGATTTGCCTAGATTTCTTTTAGATAGTTTCTTATTGGTAAAGGCCAAAGTCCGGCCCTCTTGCATAAGGACAACACCAATTCCTTTCCCTGAAGCATCACATTCCAAGACAAAGGTCTTTGTGAAATTAGGAAGGGCCAGGACTAGAGTGGTGCACATGGCCATATTCAATATTTGAAAATCTTGAGAAGCGGCTAGAGTCCAAGTGAAAGAGTTCTTTTTTAGGAGGGTAGTGAGAGGTGTTGCAATATTTCCATAATTCTTAACAAACTTGTGATAATAAAATGTTAAGCCCAGAAATCCACATAATATTTTGATAATCTTTGGGTGAGGCCAGTCTTGCATAGCTTCAATCTTTTTAGGATCCACCCTGACATCGTCCTTGACAAATAGATGACCTAAGTACTCGACTTCTAAGGCGCCAAAATCACATTTAGACTATTTCAGGAAAAGTTGTTGCTGAGAGAGTAGATGGAGAACTCGATCCACATGAGAAATATGGTTTGTCCAATTTTTGCTATAGATGAGGATATCATCAAAGAAAACTAAGAAAAAGTGGCAGAGAAAAGGACAGAATACATGATTCATGAGGCTTTGGAAGGTGGAGGGGGAATTACACAAGCCAAAGGGCATGGCCAAAAACTCATAGTGGCCCTCATGAGTTCTAAAGGAAGTCTTGGGAATGTCTACTTGTTTTATATGTATCTGGTGGTAGCTCGAACGAAGATCAAGTTTATTAAAGAATTGGGCGCCACGCAATTCATCCAAGAGGTCATCAATGATAGGAATGGAAAATTTATCTTTAATGGTAAGTTTGTTGAGGGCACAAAATTCAGGACACATTCACCAAGAACATTATTTCTTTAGGACCATGACCACAAGAGAAGAGTAGGGGCTCGTACTAGGGCCGATAATGCCTGCATTAAGAAGTTATTGGACCATTTTCTCAATTTCATTTTTTTGGGAAATGGGGTGACGATATAGACGGATATTGGGAGGAAGGATTCCGGGTACAAGGGGAATGGAATAGTCATGAACACCATGGGAAGGAGGGAGTCCTTGGGGAGTGGAAAATATCACTTGATGTTTAGAAAGGATGGCTTGGAGGTCTTGCGGCACCGAGGGTGTCTTTTTTTCTTGTATGGAATGGAGTTGGGAAATAACACCAGAATGACCTTTTTTGAGCATCTTTTCCATGCGATGGGAACTAATGATATCAGGTGAACTGGCGGTGATGCCTTGGAACTTATATTGGTGTCCCTCCTAGTCGAATTGCATGGTTAATTCCTTAAAATCCATGAGAATGGGACCCAAAGTCCTTAGCTATTTTGTACCCAACACAATGTCACAACCACCCATGTCGATAGCAAACATATGAGATTTCAGGTGGTAGTCACCAATTTGGAGATGCAAATTTTCATATCACCCTCCACATTTCATGGAGCCACCATTGGAAATCATGATTTGGAAATCATTGACGGCATGGATGTAGTAATGAGTTTCTTGGGCAATGCGGCGATGAATAAAATTATGGGTGCTTCCACTATCAACCAAAATGATGACCTTATGATGCTTGATGTAACCGATTGGCTTGAGGGTTTGGGGAGCAAAGAAGCCAGTGAGAGAATTGAGGAAAATGACCAGTTTTACTTCGGGAGGGTGTGAGGGAGGGGTTATGTCAGTGGTTTCAGGTGACTTAGACATAAGGGGAGCTTCAATAGCCTCCTCCAAAATATCCTCTACGATGGCCATAAAAATATTTTGTTCCTTACACTTGTGGCTCGGGAAATATTTTTCATCACAATTATAACAAAGGCCTTTGAGTTGGCATTCAACCATTTTAGCTCTGGTCAATTTTTGGATATTTAGTGGAGCGAAGGGAGTAGTGGGATTTACTGGTTTAGTGCGGGGGATAAAGGAGGGTTTCTAGTTTTGAGAAGATACAACTTTTTGTGTTTCGTTATCTCTTTTAGTAGCCTCCACTCAAATCTGAGGCCGAGCCATGAGGACATGGGCCTGAATCTCATCCTTGCGGTCATTGATAAAACACTCTCAGAAAAAGGCATCAAACATGCCCTCTGTTCGAAAATCAAGGCCCTCAAAGGAAGCTATAAAGTCGTCCATTGTTCCTGATTGTTTCAACTTTATCAAATGGCCCAAATGGTTGGTGTTAGTGTCAAAGAATTCATAAATCTCTGCCACAAAGTGTGTCCAAGCAATATACCCTTGACAAGAAGTTTTTCTCCATTGCCACCATTGCCAATGTTCTTGATCTAGATGGAGAAAACCATACCGGATTTTGACCAAGTCATCTGTAATATCTTATAAAGAGAAATAATGATCCATTTGGGTTACCCAACTAGTGGGGTCTGAGCCATCAAATTTTGTCACATCCACCCACGGAAGGCGTAGGTCACGTTGAAAGTGATGGTGCTGAAAGTTATGGGAATGAGAGTAATTTTCAGCTTCAGTATGTGGAGGTGAGTCAGAGGAAGGGTTATCTATAGGGATATGCAGCTTGGTGCAGAGTGTCGAAAAGATAGGTTCAAGATGGGTGGTCAGGTCTTGTTTGATTTCCTCCATTGAGGACTGCATGGTTTTATTGATGGCGGCAACATTGTCATTGATTTTTGTCACTTCTTGTTGGGTCTCGATGAGATTATATTGCAAGGTATTGAAGCGAGCTTCCAAGTCTTGGCTATGGGTATGGGCCACAAGAATGAGGGAACCGAAAAGGGGCAGGTGGGGTCAAAAAAAATTGCCGAAAAATGATATGTATGAATGTGATAAGGGCAAAGAGATGAATCCAATGGAATAGGTCTCAAATAATGGTGAAAAAGTTTCCAATTTTTTTTTATTTTACACCTACATAGTTATACTCCTGTTTAAAGAATATTGCAGTGATGAAATGCCCAAATACTTAACCAGGAAGAAATGTATAGTGAGTTGGCAACCCGAACACATTTGCATGACAATAGATCTTGTCTATTTTAATTTGTTTATGTTTCTGTCCCCAAGGGTTAGGTATTCAAGGGTTCTACAGATAAGGGTTTTCCCTGTAATATAGCTCTCTGATATACAGATAAGGGTTCTCCAATAGTAGTACTCAACCCAATCTCTCAGGGAACTAACTAAGGAGGATAGACCATACCCTTAGCCATACTACATGACTACCCAGGTACTAGAGAGTATCTTCCCGAGTGTTGTTCTCAGTGGCACTATAACAGTCATGCGGCCAATCAATTTTTCTAAAGAGGGATTCAGGTAATCTAGTTCGATCCATACACAGGTGTTGTCTGTTGTGCTACCACTCAAATGGGTACCAACAGGGGTTACAAGAGTGGCCAACAGATGTGCGCTTAAGTGCCATTTGTATTTCTGCGTGTATGAATCCCTCAACTACGGGTTTATGCGTGTAACAATAGATCCATGTGGCTTAAAGACGCCGGAATACATCTCTACCCTAAAAAAAATTTACCCTCAACTCCTATTTATACTCAATATGACTATCGAAAGAAGCATCTAGAGGAAGATCCTTCTAGAAGCAGAAGCTTCTATTAGGTCTTCTTACATTCGATTTATTCTATTTTATTGCAAGGCCTTATTAATATTGACCTTTATTACTTCTGAATATATTGTTCTACCTATGTGCGGGTTAGGACCCTAACAATATGGACACTAAGTTGAAGATATCTACAACATTCCATCCACAAAAAAGTGGGCAGAAAAAATTAGTCAATGAATCTTTGGTGTAGCTTTTGAAGGGCTACAATCAAAATGATATGAAGACCTAGGATGTAAATCTAATCTACATACAACACTCTTATAATATAGCAGTTCACACATCTACTAGTAAGTCACCTTTTTAAAACTTCTTTGGATGTTTTACACCTTCATCATTGAATGTTGTATATGGACATCAAGAAGGAGTGGGGGAAGACCTCATAGGAGATGCATTGAGAGAATTTTTTTTTTTTTTATAAAATTACGCAAATGCATTTGTAGGTATAGGAGATGATGAAGACGTCACAACAAAAATACAAGTCCAAACATGATCAATATGGAACTGAGAAGTCATTCAATGTGGGTGATAGAGTTTGGTTATAGTTGAATAAGGAAAGACTCTAGGGTCCTTGTAAGAAGATCCAGGATCTACGGTATAGAACTTTCGATATATTGTAGAAGGAGAGAGAAAATGAATACAGACTCAATTTACCCCCATACATGTGTTAGGAATAAATATTGTCGTTTAATTTCATTGTAGTACTTTCCCATCTATTTAATTTGTCAATCTGAGGTTCGTAGCCTTACGAAGAACACACACTATATATGCAGGACTTAAGTAGAAGTAATCTAATCTAAATTGCTGAAATGAAATTAATCTAGGAAAGCATCGAAAGACTAATTAGGAAAGCATGAAATTACATAAGGGAAAAACAATACAACATGTGAAGAGTTGAACAACAAATGACATATGTGAGCTCACACAATAGATCAATCTCAAATTATATTACAAGAGTCAAATGACAAAGCATGAAAGAATAACAATGAAAGAATCAAAGCTAAGAATCCCCTTCTCCTAATTACAAGACTAAATTACGAATTACATGATCAATTATGAATAACATCCTCCAATTATGAATAACATGATTTCTCCCCCCCCCCCCTTCATGAAGAGAGATAACTCTCTTATATACATGAAAGTCTTGAAGAGTGTCATAATTACAGATCCACTATTCTCTCAAATTATTCTTTCAAACCCTCCACTCATATCTTGGATAAGATATCCTATCAAAATCTCCATGATATTCTCCTTTTAATATGCTTGAATGATTGTCCCAAATATTCTTCAAATCTTCAAATCTTGAAGATGAAATTCGAATTTGAGGCTAGGTGGTAATATTTGACTTTGTTGAAATCTTCACATATGACTGCACACATCATCAAACTCATCCAACCTTGATATATAATGAAAATATGTCATTTTTCTAATATTTAATCATAAATTCACTTATAATACTGAAATGAATATAATGGAAAATAATAAGGAGAAACCCAAGTATATTTATGAAAATGGTATGATGGAAGGTTAATGGGACAATGCAATGTAAGGAATAATGAAGGGAAAGGTGGATGAAAATAGGACATTTTTGAGGCCCAACATACCCCCCAACTCAACTTGTTGCATGTCCTCATGTAACCATGCATGGATATTCTTAAGAAATTTTGACATTTAAAGTATGGCTTTGATTGATGATGTCTTTTTAATAAGGAATATTTCTAGGATTTGACATACATGAGTAGCAGCATGTAAAATACATGTGTAACAACATGTAATACATGTGTAACAACATGTGAAATCTTCTTATGGTTGGTTCTTGTGTGAAAACCATGAATACAAAAGATGTTGGTTCTTGTGTTAACAACATTCATTTCACTTATTGATTTTCTTGCTACAATAATTTATCCATGTACTCATTGGAAATAATAAGCTATCAATGTTCATAAGAGAGCATCACTGAGTATAACAAAGACTTTTATTTATCTTTATGAATCATGCCAATATGTGTATCAATCGAAATGCAACAAAGTGTCGTTGGAAAAGAAAATTTGGTAAACAATAAATGAGATGAAAA